>WUAP02150744.1:0-10937 GCA_015163945.2 Stichodactyla helianthus
ACCAACCCCTTGCTCTAACCACGGTTCACGTCGATTTGAAAGAGAAAAATAACCTAGTCTTTGTGGTGCATTGTTTTTACATGCATTGTTGTGGTCTTTCTTTGAAAGCGATGGAGCAGTGGTCTAATGCGTTGTGCTTTCAAGATTTTTTAAAGCCCGATTGGGCTGGGTTAGTACTTGGATGGGTGACCAATGATAGCTACTTGGTGAATTCAATTTTTTTTTGTTTCGTTTTGTTTTGTTTGTTTGTTTGTTTGTTGTTGTTTTTTAAATTATCTTCGATTTTATCAGTCGTAGGGGGAGGGATCTAAGAAGAAGAGAAAGTCTGCTTGTAATTAATCATGTAATAATGCCCTTACTACATGTACTATATTACCTGGCCTGGGAATATCCGAGCACAGAAAGCGGAAGCGGAAGTCACGGCATACTTGATTAGGAGATCCTTGTCTCTGTTCACTGTTACGACAATAGACACCAACTAACGGCTCACAGTGAACAACCTGGTCTGCTTGCTGCAGAGGCGAACCATCGGCCAGTTGACACTGTATGTCTACGACTGAGTTGCGGCAGATTTGTTTACCAATGGCTATTGCCCAACTGCCTGTAGGTGTGCGCACGGTGTAGAACCATCGAGATAACTCGACGGGACGAAGAGTTGGTGGATCAACTAGAAAATAGAATGCAAGCGAAAGATTGAATATTGATTACCAGTTTCTGTGGGAAATAAGATTTGACATTTAGAGGCTCAAACTCAGTGTACGGTGACTAATTTTGTGGTGACTTATCGCTGTACTTTGATTGCGCGCAATCTGTTCGGGGACGCTCGTCCAAATTTAAAGACGATGTGTCTGTATAGCCTTGTACGATCTTTCTCTTCCATAAGAGCATACACCGTCAAGCGCGCAATAAATTCATGATTTCAATTTGTAATTAACAACATAAACACCACCTCGTTTCTCCTTCCACAGACGCAGGTTCATGCTTGGTAACTGAGAGCAAATAACGCGTTTGTCACGCAACGTCGGTGCGATAAAGGCGTCTTTCTGAATGGAAACAAGTCCCACCAGGTTGTCACACAACACACGTGACAAAGTGACTTTCTTGATCTCAGCCAGCTGTTCGTTCGTAAACACTTCAGAGTTCTCGTACCAGAATCTATCCCCGTCTCTTAAGCGTTTGAACTGCTCTTTGAGAATACAATGGAAGGTGGGACCTACGATTGCTCCTTTCACAGGCTCCTCCGCTAGACCGCTGACAAATAGATCTGCGCTCTCAACAGAGCCGTTGTAAAGTCGGTCCAATATACGACGCGCTTCGGGATCTTTGATCTCATCCAGAGTTTCCTCAAATATCTCCGCGTGCGTAAGGTTGCATTCTCGTCTCCAGACCCCATACCCAGGTAAACCATGATCGCGCCCGCGTTGGATGTTCAGCGCCGCTAAATCAAAGCCATGCTCCGACTCCGGTTGTTGAAATAGATGCTTTGTTAAACCCGTAGCTATACGTCTATCAACATCCTGAGATACATTGGCTAGTAATCCTAGTAATATAGGTTTAACACCGTATTTCTGAATCAGCTTGTTGTTAAAGAAAGCATTGATCAATGGTATTTCTGAAGCTATTGGTTCAAAGTTCGAGTTCAAGAGAGAAAACGACGGACGCACAGTGCTGTGCCCGAACCGAAAGGCAGCAGTTGCAAAAACGTTGAGTATAGTTGGATTAACGTTGCTGTATCCCTTATAACGCGGGAGAAAATCTGGACCGAGAATCTTGGGCAGGTATTCTGAGTACGTTATGTGCTGTAGCTCTGCACCAACTATTTTTCTTGCTTCGTGGAATATCTTGTCGTTGTCCCAGTGTCGATTATAACTGTTCAGCAGTTGGGTTATTCGGTTGTGTTCGCGGACCCACAACGTGTGCATAGCAACCAAGGCGATTTGTTCATTCACTCTGAAGTCACCTGCGTCGAAGCAACCTCCGAATATTTGACACAGATTGAGCGGTGGCTTTAGTGTTGACTTCATGTAGGGAAGGAAATCAGTTGGTGAGGTGCGTAGATAACCTCTGTTACCTTGAAACGATAAGGAGATTGCTTGGCATTTAAATAGGAACCCACAGCACAGAAAATAGAATAGCTTTCGTACAATTGTGGGGGAAAAAAAGATGCTCCCGTGTAAAAGCACTTTCATCGGATCAGCAGTGATCTCGGGCTTTTTATTGCTTAAATGGTTACCGTCAATACCGTGTACCACGTGACGTGACGTATTAATGTCATGTGTCGAAAGCTACTCTACATTAACATTCTGACAAAGTATAAAGTAGACTTCGTATGAGTGAGGTAAAGCAGATTCGTTACCGTAATGTGACTAAGAAATGTGATTGGACGATTCAAACAAAAACAATGGGAAACCATTTCAGTGTTACTGCATACCGTACCGTGTACGTGCTGTATAAGTCAGTACTGTAAGTTTCTCACTCATACGATAATCATTCTCATGGGAAGCCATTTCAGTGTTACTGCATACAGTACCGTGTACGTGCTGTAAGTCAGTACCGTACCTTTCTCACTCATATGAAAACCGCTCTAATATTCAGTACATGTTGTAACCCTAACATGAATAACTGGCAAAGGTGGGCTAACTAGAATATGTCTTACTTATCAAATCCCTTAAGTTATTAGCAGTTTCAGCCAATGAGCCATAGATTTGCGAGCCATCGATGTATGACGTCACAGTGTTGAGCTGCTCACGAGGTGTGATGTTACCATCATCGCTTTGACATGCAGCCGCTGACCGGGTAAACATGGTGCATTCGTTGTTTTCAGGGTACATGATGGGAAAGCATGGTGGTTCAAAGTCTTGTGGGGAGTTGTCACAACTGTGTTAGAAAGAAAAAAGAATAGAAACTTAAAAATTCTTGGTCATAGTTACATTAAATTGCGACGAGTTTCGGAAAAGACTGCAGTTTAAACGACCATCAGTCAAGTATAAGTCTTCTGTGATTTGTCAAACATGTGAAACGAACCATTATAATTTGATTGACGTCCATTTGATAGCTACAAATTCCATCGTCCCATGGTGCTTTTAGGCTCGCGCTTTAACGATAACGCGGGTTATAAGATATAAAGAGCAAAGTTACATCAAGCAGATTCCCGTGATGTTATCCGGCTACTTAAACGAAATCCGCTTTGTAAAAAGGAATCAAAAAGAAAACCAAACTAATGTGTCCGCCTTTCCCCAGTTTTTCTCCTTCAGCAAAAATTCCACTAAGGAACGAGCCACTAAATTTGCTTGATTCTTAATTTCTGCTTTTATTCTGTTTTGTAGACACTTACTTGGGAAGAAAGCACTTTTCTGCGCCTTCACTTTCAGCCGTGAAGGTCAGGTCATGATCAAGGAACTGGCCCCACTGCATTAACATGTGCGAATACTTCCTACTACTGCGACTTGCACGCACATGATGGACAAAGAATTCACGGCTAATGAGATGCGGTGATGAAATCGGTGGCGCAAATGGCTGGTCAGGAAATCCAACAGGATCTGATAAACGATTGTCATCGTAGTAGACTGGATCCAACATCCGGGAGAATGGAGACGGCGCGGCGCCCCACAGGGGGTTATTTAGATTGTTACACGTGCCGTCAAAAGTCCTGTATCTGTTGATCATATGGTTAATACATTTACGATAGGTTCTTGATATATACCATGTGTGAAGGAAGGATAGTTTGGAGAATGTATGAGCCTACAGCATGCTTTGACCACCCCTTCCCCCTCATATAGTGTTCAAATACATGAAAGCCCCATTATATGTGTCACAATACCTTGAATGGTATTGGTTATCGGAGCAGTTCACCTTGGGGCGAGTACAGTTGATATTACGAATGATGTCTGACATCTTGGATGCAGAAGCCAGTGAGCTGGGACCAAGTCTAACAGACACCAAGTCAGTGCGTGAACGATCATCACTTCCTGGAAGACAATACGAGTAGTTGAAAAATATTCGAATTATTACCCGCGCTCTGATTGGTGAATATTTGCAATATGGAAGCTTATATAAGATATACGCACGGGCTGATACTTAGTGGAATAATCTCTTTCTCAAACTCATGAACAATTAATTAGGAGAAAATAAAGTAAATCACTACTGTGACTATTGTTTGGATATGTGATCTTAATTTGCAATAAAATTTGACCAATTCGCTTTGATTTTCTCCTAGAATTATTCATGGTTTGTGAAACTAGAGCCGCACCAAAAGAAGAAGAAGAAGAAAACTCGGCTTCGCCAAAATAAAGTATTATTCACCTAAAACCCGTTTAGCAACCTTGAGTTTGATATCTTTGATGACATTATTGAATTTCAAGTCGGCTTCCGAGATCCGTCGAGCCTCCGGTGATGGCCGCCGAAACATTCGATGCAGTCGAAACTCAGCCATTCCTTTCCCACTCCTTGAACGATAATGTCCTCCGCTCGTTTTCTTGGCAGATATGGACTTGCTGTTGATGACTTTTAGCGAAGACTCCACGAACTCATTTCCGATGAATTCCGGAACGACCACGATGGAAATCGTAGCTTCGGCTTCGCGGAAGACTCGGCCTCGGATGACTGCCCTCACCCGAAGCATGATGGTTACGTTACCTCGTGGTTTCAAGCTCTTGATAACTGTCAAAGACCCGTATTTACCACGTAAGGCAAAATATTGAGTCTTCGTACGAAGCTTATACCTGACAGTTTCGTTCGCGAGATTTGCGGGTTTTTTTACGCCTAGCTGTAGAATCTTTTGTCCTTTCAGAACAGTGTTTGGAATGATGACAGAATAATGTTCGTTAGTGAAGCGAAAACTTCTCGAAGACGGCAGTTTAACTTTCCGAGGACGCACACGAATGTTCACGTTGACTCGAGCAAAGCTGACTTCATTGAGACGAGCTTCTACGAGCAAGCGATACAGTCCTACAGACGGCCTTTTTTGTAGGCTTATCACACCTATGAAAAAAAAAACCCAGTACATTTTAGATTAATTTGACTGACTTACACCAAAATATCACCCCCTCAAGGCTTGGACTTGGCTTGCGACGTTCACTTCGACGGGGAAATCGAACATTTTGTCCACCCGTGAAAACTGTGAAGCGCGATGTCGCCGGCGACGTCAAAAAAGTAGAACTCGTTTCTGCTTCTACGATGTCGCCGGCGATGTCGCGCGCAACAGTTGCAGGGGTGGACACACGCTACGATTTCCCTGTTGCAAGCAACGTTGCATCGTGTGTCCAAGCCTTTACGGTCGCTTCTACACGTTCAATTTACAAGGATATCCTTAAGTTACCCAACAATGCATAAATGGAACGCACGCATTGATTATCTAACTTGGGAGGACTTGTTAACTCTCTCAAAAACATGTTAATAATGAGGCGAGCGCAATGATAATCGAGCAGTAGTTAACGTTGCAAAAGAGCTAGTGTCTCAATCAAACAAATCATGAGCACTTCAATGTACTCTCAATCAGTTTTACCAAATAGTTCTTGTACTTGTTATTAAATGTAGCCTTCCAAGATTTAGTAGACCGATCTTCATATAATGTCCGCCGTGCTCTCATATTTTCACAGAATAATTTAAAGACCTTAACACTCGTAACCTCAATAGGATTGAACAGGCAAAGGCCTGTTATAACGGGTTGGTACCTGTCTTCCTGTTGATAGCAAACACAGCTCGCTTCTTTGACTGCACTCGGTTGTTTATGGTTATTATACGATATTCAAGTGGTTTTGCTGTCCTTTCTGCCGTCGCGCGCACCTTGACAAGCTTTGCTCCTGAAGACATCCGCGCTGTAACTGTAGCTTGATACCTTTTCTTGTTGAAAAATACTCTTGTTCTGGGAATTTCTGGGGAAAAAAGATACAAACATTGTTACAAGTGCTACTTAAAGGCCCGTAACACTAGCAATTATGTCGCGCGACTTGAGCGTCGGTTTTAATGGCGAAATTATCGCAGCCCAAATCGCGTTTTTGCACTAGATTTCGAGCATGTTTGAATTGGTGCAGTGGGGACTCGTGCGCGATCTGTCGCCGTAAAATCGCCAGAAAATCGCATCTCAAGTCGCACGACAAACAAAATTGCTAGTAAACGGTTCTTAACTCATTTGGCTCGAAATCTTCTGATTTTCAGGAGGGGTGTTACACAGGGCACACGAATTTCTCAAAACTGTTGCGCGATCATTATGGAAACAAATAGACTCAAACCATTTTGAATTACGGAAAAGTCACGAGACAAATTGCAAGGAAAATTATTTTATCTAATTTCACCTGCACAGTGTTTTCCATCGCTCATCAGTGTAAACCCACTTTGACATGCGCATCTGTAGCTCCCTGGTGTATTGACGCAACGGCGTTCACAGCCTCCTTTTTTGATCTTGCATTCATTTATGTCTAATCAAAGTTAAGACAAGGTATGTTAAGGAAAGTATTAATAACATTCCTCTCATTCCCCTTCTAAGTATTCAATATCTCTTTAACTGAATCTAGTGTATACAAAATCTTCCGCATAGCTAGACCCTATGACAAAGTGGCTGCCGCTACTTTGCATAAATCAAAAGCTTAATGAATTGAGAAAATATTTTGTCCTCAGATGAAAGACCATCAGTGAATTAGTAAATGTGCACAGTTTTAAAGAATAATGATAAATTGCTGCAGAGATATAAACATTTAAAATGTACCAAAAATATTAAAACGAGGCTGGTCGGGCTTTGGTTGTGTTTCACATACAAATCCTTCAAACTTCAAATCGCTGTAATTTCCCAGATATTTATGCTAGCACCTTGAAAATTTTGCTTATTTAATCTTAATCTTAATCTTATCTAATCTTAGCATGCTCTTTCGAACCGTTATAACTTGCCAGCTGAGCGGAAAAGGGTATTCCAGCTATTCATGTTTTTTTGCATAGGATCTATCCCATACCGAGATTCATTCCCACGTACACCGCAGCAGAAGAGTAGACCCTTACCTATAGCGTTAAAATGCAAACGGAAGCCCTTTCCTTGGCCAGTTTTATCAGAATGGAACCTGATCCAGACATTCCTACCAAAGGATGTAATATTACTAGGATGACTTGAGCCACAGAATACAACAGTATGCGAACCAGTAACAAAGGTATCTCCAGTCCGGAAGCTTTGCCTTCGGGAACTAATTAGTACCCAGTTCTTTTCGCATTTTCCGCTTGGAGACTGGGGCACATCGAAAGTCTTATTAAAATGTAAATAGACTAGGAATCCCTCGTTGACCTGGATTTGCCATATGCATCTCTGTTTAGAGTGGTATGTTCTTGGATACCCTGGAGATTCTAGAATTCCACTTTGAGATTTTATGACAATTACTCTTCTAGGGCATCTGTCTGTTGAATAAGTACAAAATCAATAATGAACCGGATTATATGCCTCATGTTTAAGATCAGTGATTCCTTCAGCAATAAAGGAACTTTTATCCCAGGAAACCGATGACGTGCCGCTCTTCATCATATTTTATGAAGTTACACGGATCGTAGACACCAGAGGCAGGCCGAACCAAGTGTCTAACCCAGCGCTAAAGAACAACGGGCCTCGCTCAGCAAGCAGCGCATAGACCAAGCCGCGCGCCTTCTCTTCGAGTGGATAGCGTTGTACGTTAAACGATGAAAGAAAAAGAGATGACGTCACAGGATGAGTGGTGCTTATTGCGTGCTCTATTTTCATGGAACCTTACATGGAAAAGCGCTATGGCAGTTGGTTCATTGACACCACAATACTTTTATCCTACCCAGCACAGCTATTTTTAAAACGATCTTTAACGTCACTTACAGTGCTTAACCTGGATGACCCTAGATCCTGAATGCGTCACACCTAGGTATCATACATCAAGCAAAAAAGTCGAGTGAACGTTACGCACATTCTTGAAAAAAAATGTTTCTGTTGTACTATCCGAAAATCACGATTCACGTTTTGAATTCGTATTTTTTCAAGTATCACGCGCTTTTAGTCAAATCACGCTTCATGCGTAACGCGATTTTGAATACCACCGGTTAAGCCTCGACTTGCTCGGAAGAAAACGCTTCTCGTGTTTTTAGTTAGTTGGTCAAATATTTTAAATGAAAATTGCTCAGCTCTTCTTTATTGTATTGTTTAAAATTTCTCAGGACAAGATTGCTTTCCAAACATCACTTTTTGGTATTTTTCTATTGCCTGTGTTTTGTCATTGAGAGTGTATAATAAACCAGTCAATCATTATCGTGTGTTGTTCGTCAACAATCGATTACTCGTTTGACTGATATCGAACCTTTTTGAGATGGAGAAAAAACTTTTCCATCCATGAAATAAACAAACCTTACTCCAACAGACGTATCAGATGTTATGTCTGTTTTAAGTTCAAAGTTTCCCAGCCCTGGGGAATCGAAATATTTCTATGTAAACAATAAAGTTTCGACACGCGTCTCTCACCTCTCTGACGCGATGCATTTACGACGGCTTGGTCCTTAATCCAGACTCTAAAGATACAGAAATAAGTAAATAAGATGATTATTCAGAAGTTAAAATTCGCTAATCTGCTTCACTGATGGAAACTTTCAAGTTCGTTCCCTGCTCATGAAAACATGTAGCTGTCTAGAAATCATACGACCTTTGGCGCTCAAACTGCAGCGCGTTCAGTACACGCGATATCCTCCATATCAACAAGTCAGACTTTTTGTCTTTTTAAGATACTCACGTGAAAAAGAGAAGCAGTACGGTAGACTTGAAGTACGACATGACTGACATGATAAATGAAGAAGAAATGGCACTAACAGGGGAAAAATCCACATAAATCCATATCCCCACGCTAAGGCTTTCCTGTCGTCAACTGTGGATGTGCTACTGGATGCTGATAAAAAACTGATAAGAGAGCACTCCTGCTGTGAGGAAAACCGCAATTAAGAGCAGCCTATAACCACACAATACTGGCACAATTACAAGTACCTATGAATATCTCAACGAGGGGATTTATACATAAGAGAGGCCATTTACGAGTTCAGTTATGCTCTCTAGAGCAGGGTGTTAGGTTCCAAGTTATGTATCTTCAAAAGAACCGCTTCAAATCCCAACACAGGTAGCCCAAGCTCTGATCCACCGGTCCAGCCCGCTTATAATCAGGCCCTTTATCGCCGGTCAAGCTCGGAAATCCATACTGCGCCTCAGCCAAGGGAATGTCTCGGGGGTATGGTTAGTGTGTTCACTGAATTGTTCATAATAAACATATTGTTGTCTTACTTGTCGCAGACTTCAAAAAAAAAAAAGAAAGAAAGAAAGAAAAAAGAAAAGAAAGAAAGAAAGAAAAAAAGAAAGAAAAGAAAAGAAAGCAGAATCGATGCAATAATACAAAACAAACTATCCTATCCCTATCCTAGTTTGCAGCAGATCATTGATTTTCTTGATTTTTACAAAATTTTTGAACTGCGGCCATTTAGTATTTTAGTATATTCAATTACCTGGTGGGCAATCGGTCGTATCAGCGGTCCCGCAAATGTCCCGACTAACAGGCAGAATTGTCAAATATGATGATTAGAATTGCAAGGATAGTATTTATTGGTGTTTGAATACTGGTCTTACGAAACTAGCTGAGAATAATTTTAGGTAGCGTGTCGAGCTACCTTAAAATTTTTCATTCTATACGCACCTCCCCAGCCCACTCCCCCCAGATATCATTAATATATTAGACGCGCAATGGCTTATGGGTGTGAGCCTGGGTACTAGTCGTTATTCCAAGATGGCGGCGTTCAGGTTTCAAGTAAATCTTGTCGGACTTGGAAGACGATTTCATCGAATTTGTAAGCATTCTACTTACTTCTTACGAATTATATAATAATAGAATAGTCAGAGTAACACTAGAAATACTTTAAACTGAGGTTTTTAATTTTTATTGCCGTATTTTAATCTTGAAAAATGCAATGAAATGTTGAGAAATCGTACTTATGTTCAATTTCAAGGTTGTACAAAAGCTTATTTTAGAGTTTTTGAACTGTTTTTGGTCGCAGTTATTAACACTGGACAACGATTAAGATTTGAGAGTAGTTTTAAGAGGGCATTGGCTGAGGAGGAAAAGCATGCTGAGGGGACACTGAGGAACTGGAAAAAGATTGTAAGTACCAGTCAGTGAAGAGCAGTGGATTATTCATAATTTCTATCTATCTGAAGGACATGTTTTTGTTATTTTACTTTTCTTCAATTCCTTTTCAGTCACTGTTCATAGCTATTCCTACTACTCTAGTCATTGGTTACAAGGCATTTTTTGGTAAGACAACAGTTATGCACCTATCAATGTTTAGCCCCAGGGTGGGGAGGGGGAACAGGCACACCCAGAGAGAATTGACATTTTTGGGGATGGAAAAGTCAATTTCCTTACGCGTGGGACACTAACGAATGTCAAATTTCCTCTCACTTCTTGTCTTTCTTGTTCTTTCAAGTGTCAAATTCCCCTCCTCTGGGGTAAAATATATTTGTCAAATGCCGAACTCAAGGAGCAAGATCTTATGTCAATTTCCCCTGGGTTGCCCATCCTCCCACCCTGGGGCTAAACATTGATAGGTGCATTACATGTACTGCTAGCAAAGAGGAAATTTTACAGGTGTTAGGGACTTATCATTGATTAGCAGGGGGGAGAGGGTACATTTCATTTTTACTATGATAATTTTTTTCCCTCCCCCTCTCCATGCAAGTCTGCACAAGAAATAATCAAGCCCTCCCCTCAATGGATACCCCTCCCCTTTTGAAGTATGTACATGTAAAAAAAGATGACCCTCCTCTTATCTGCATCCAATCCCCACTCCCATAAATAAACCTCTGACTCAAGCACGTTAAGGCCTGGGTCATACGAGACTAATTCAAAAAATTAAAATAGCAATATCTCTACTAATATTTAATGTACTAAAGTATGTTTTGGACCCATAGT
>WUAP02150755.1:0-10937 GCA_015163945.2 Stichodactyla helianthus
TCTATCCTGGTTGTCTCTGTTCTCATTAATTAAATCGTTAAAAGTGTCATAGACTTTACGAGGGTCCATCTCGAATTGATTATTCAATTTTCTTACTTCCATGTTCTTCTTATGCCGTAGAAATGCATTCTTCAACTTTCTTCAACTTGCTTTTTGCTTCTCTATAAAGTTGACGAGTGTAGCTGCAGATATTGATTTACATTCTTCCACTAGTTTATTCCTATTTCTCTTTCTTTTCCTTGTGATCTTCCTATTTTCTTTGATACGATCCAACTCAGCTTTAGCAGTAGCGATTTTCCTCCTGATCACCTTCACTTTCTCTTCATAAATCCTTTTCTGTTTGTCCGTTTTAGACTCTCTGTTGGTATTTCCATTTCGTCCTTTCTTCCAGCCTTTCATTAGCAGAAAAGCGATTACTACTGCATAAAAAAACAAGTTAGCCATCCAAATAAAACTGAATGGGTCGTCCTCTGGGGACAATTCGTTCTCCTTCATTAGTTCCTCCACAGTATTAATGGTTTTTAAATCTTCTGCTTTTGGCTTTCCTTTGGTTCTTGTGTCTATGTTCCTATTAGCGAAGTCTCCTTGAGTAGTTTGAATTGAAGAAAGAGTCTCTTTAGATGCTTTTAATAATGCTTGATACGCAGGATTGGTGTTGTTAATCCTTTCCATTGTTTCCGTCTCAGATATCATTGTAGTTGTTTGCAAATCCGTGTCTTGTCTTCCCTGCTCAAAATTAGCATTTTGAATGTTTATATCTTGTTCTTTGTTAAAGTCGCTCTGGTTATTCCAGTGTTCTTGGCCGTTTCTTTCTCCATATTCGCTCCTGTTGTTTAAAAAAACTTCTTGCACGTTACCCATTACTTTCTCTATTTTTGCTGCTTGATCTCGAAGGTTTTGAGCGGTGAGATTCAAATCAGCGTAACCGCGTTCGTCCCATAGTTCTTTCATGATAGCCATATAACCCTTCTTCCGACCATCTTCCTTTCTTGGTGGGTCTTGTGAGTTTGTTAGTTCCTTCGCTTTCGTTTTACAGTCTAGCAAGTCATTATTCATATCTGTAGTCCATTTAAGTCGACTACTTTGTCTTGTAGAAGTTGCTTGGTTGGTCGTCATGGTAAAACAAAATAAAATAAATCTAACTAAAATCCATTTAGTTAAAGGTTCGCTTAAAGCCGTCTCTGAAGTTTGAACTGAATTAAACTTCAGTGCAGGTATTAATAAAATACTTTGTGGACTGCTCCGACGCTTTAAACTTGGCTAGAGGATCGAGGTTCGGTGAATTTCGAAACTTGGTAAGAGCGCCTCATCATCATCATTATTATTATTATTATTATTATTATTATTATTATTATTATTATTATTATCATCATCATCATCATTATTATTACTATTATAATTATTATTATTTATAATTTTTACAAAATTTAATTCTGACTTTAGAATTTAATGAAAGGATGGGTAAATGGATGAATGGATGAAAGGATAATTGCATAAATGGATGGATGAATAGATAGATTGATGGAAGCATGGAGGATACACTGACAGATTGATAATTCGAGGGACTAGGATATAAAGTGTGGATGCAATTCGAAGCGGTTGCTTGTGTATTTACTCGCATTAAGCTGTGTTAAATCTCACTAAGGGTGTTTTAGAACTCATTATCCATCAATACGTGCATGTACCTTACACAATATCAATTGCAGCAGAAGAGTTTACTTGAGGATTTTCCGGTTGTCGTAAAGCACCAGTATCAAGTGTTACGTAAGGATTACGTATGGCCACTAGACGACACATTCAGTATAGTAGGATATCCATCAAAGTACTCATCTAGAACCTTTTAGGATTTTTATAATCTGGTTGTTATTCAAGTTTCTTTTTTATTTCGTCTTTATTGCACCTTTAAAACGTACAAGCAGCTCGGCCATAAAATTGCATTAAGCCGAGTCGTAAGCTTTGTTTTTACATCAGCCATTAGAATAATAAACTCTAATGAAAAGTCAATGTACTACTTTCAAGGCTTCTAAAATCATAACAGCAAGCATTAAAAAGGGCATATTGAGATTGGTATTTAATCAAAATTTAATTGTTGACTAGCGTAAATACCTTGGAAGTTACAGCAATTTAAAATTAGAGGTATTTGTATGCGAAAAACAGCCAAGACTGACTGACCAGCCTCGTTTTCATGCGTAGAACTCTGCAAGGATTGATCATCATGCTTTGAAACTGTGCACAATTACTCATTCTCTGATGGTCTTTCATGCGAAGACAAAATATTTTGGTTCAGTTTTTTTTCGAAATTAGCAGAAATATTTATTTTGACGTGCTGGAGTAGATAAATGAAATTAAAAAAATGATATAATAGCTCAAAGATGGGGCTTGCGGCCATCTTTTCTAGCAAACAGGTTAATGTAATTACAAGTTCTTTTAGATATGTTAACAAAATATAATGAAAAACCCGAATGTTTTTATTTTATTGTGTTGAAGAATAAATGTTTAAAGCCAAAATTCCAAAAACAGCCACAACGTCCTGTGCGATCCTATTTTTGGACATTTTGGCGGCCATTATTGGATAAGGTCTATGAGTCCACTCTTCACAAGGAATTGTATTGTATTGTATATATTTTTATTTATTTTTTTTCTTTTCTCTTCTTCTGATTTTGCTTTAATCGTATCGGCTGAATAGTAGATCATTTTTTTATAGATTTTGTACCGAATTTTATAAGATTCATTTAACTGGTAGGCACATAATCTGTTATGATTTGCTAGTATTAAACTTATCAGTGCGTTGGGGAAGTTACCCCGTAGCTTTTTTCCCTGTAGGGATGTCTGCTTTTTATTTGAAACGCTTGCTATGAGCAGATAACCTACATTGCTCAAACACAGAATCTTCTTCAAAGAGTCTACTGTAGGCTGGAAAACAATTTTAGAACCCAAAAGATAATATTCAATCTATGAAGAGATATTGGTATAACATTGAATATATTGTCATGAAACAAGCGAACGAACAAATGGATGGATGCATGGTTGGAAAAATGAATGAATACATGGGCAAATCTATGCAATTAAACTAGGATATTTGAATAAATACACCGATGAACAGGCAAATTAAGAAATAACTGGTGGACTTCAATTTTTCAATACATCTCTCACTCGTGGAATGGCGTTTAGATATGTGATGGTGTTAACCGGCCTTGGATCGTTTCCTCCTGGATAGTTCAGTCAATGCCAATAAAAATATCATACTCGCGACAAACATTATGTTATAAAAATATACAGCACGGGAAAAGAAACCGATGTATATTCATTATCATCAATTTGTGTTGTTATGACTACAATGAGCAAAATCATATTGGTCTAATTCAATCAAAGTCATATATTCATGGTTTGTGTATGACTGCTATGTAGAACACCGATCGGACGGGAATAACATCCATAGCCTTTGTCGTAAAAGAGCCCTTCCAATACAAAAATATTTCATCATTTTTAGGCTCCATATTCAAGTATTTATTCAGTAAAAAGAATATATAAAAGAAGCGTTCAGCTGCCACCAAGTACTTTAGATTTCAATCCTTTAATTTCAGAATATTACATGATATTTATAATTATATATGAAAGCGTTTATCAAGACGTTTTTACCGAAATAAATCGTTTTATTTAGCTCCATAAAAATCCATCTAACCAAATCAGTTGTATTGTTTACTTTAAGTTAGTGAATATTTAATGCAAATAGCATTAGCAATATGCTATTTAGCAATATACCCAAAGAGAATTTTTTTTTAATCTAGAAAGAAAGAAAGAAAGAAAGAAGAAGAAGAAGAAGAAGAAGAAGAAAAAAAAAAAAATCAAATAACAACAGAAATTGTGCTGAGATAATTGAACTAGCCGGAGATAGATTTCCTTGAAATATAAGTTTGAATCTTTATGCTTGCCCAGCCTGTTTCACAAATTCCTTGATATTATATGATTATTATTCATAATTTTGCTATCTATTCCTAAAATGAAAGACTTACAAAAAAATTGGAAAATCTAAGAAGATTTTCGTCGAGCTTAGTGTTTTGTTTATTTATTACTAAAGCGTCAAATAATCTTTGAAATAAACTTTATTGGCCAACATAGCAGTCGAAGTTTGCACTATACCTGTAGAATATTTTTTGCTTTTTTATTGGTATTAAGACAGTCAGACATTACATTTAAATACAGAATTTGTTTAAAAAAAGTTCGAACCTTAATTAAAATGTGGACTTATAGTCTTTTGAAGACCACCTGTCCGGGTGGCTTGCTTTGTTCATTTGAAATAAGTAATAGCTAATAGCAGAAAGTTACTCCAAACAATAGAGTTCTAATAAATTTACCGAAAAATAGAAAGTTTAAACCCGGTCATTTAGAGCGATTTATTCGCCTTGTTCACTCAAAACAGCTCACAATACGGAAGCTTAGCTGACATGTTCGGTAAGATTGTCTTTTTGACGTCAAATAGATTGACAAAAAAGCTAATATTTAGATTCATGTATCGTTGCCATTTTAACTCATCACTACAAGTTCATATATATATATATATATATATATATATATATATGTAGGTATGAACTTGTAGTGATGAGTTAAGATGGCAACGATGCATGAATCTAAATATTAGCTTTTTTGTCAATCTATATATATATATATACACACAGCCTTTAGCAAAAATAATGGCCGCTTTCAATATATATACATATATAGAAAGTATGGCTTCACTGATATTCTTTTCTATTAGTTTACCATCAAGACTCTTGGATGAAAATATCAGCCAAGCCAAACCATGCTTTCTAATATTTATTTGATATATATGTTTATGTATTGAAAGTGGCCATAATTTTTGCAAAAGGCTATATATATACCTAACCAAATAAATTCATGGATATATATATATATCCATGTTATTTTTTAATATATATATATCCATGTTATTTTTTTGACTGTCTTTTTTAAAAAATCTTAGCATATTATGAATAACTTTTTCCGTTGAATTTTTGCTTAAAAATTTGTAAAACGAAATTAACGATATCTCGTAATAAGGATAATCTATGAATAAAAAAATTCTGTAACGAAAAGCTGTATTTATTTTGCCAACTGGGAAAAGAAATGAAAAACATTAGCGAGGGACAAGAGAAATGTTCCCTGCTGTAACAGATATACTCCAATCAATAATAATCACAGATTCTATTTCGACTTTTTCCCCTAGATTTCAACAGTAAATTAAGTGGTAGGCAAGCGTCATATTGCCTTTCACGGTGTCTTTGATGCAAAAACCTCTCACAGAAATAGTCAATTGAAAGCCTGTCAGGATTTTCAAGCTTATCTTAAGTATTTTCAGTCCCCCAAGCATCCGCTTTTAGGGAGCATTTTTTCATTTTTGATTCAACGTTTAAAGAGAGCAAAAATAAATACAATCGACATTGATACAGAATTCAAAGATATACATTTACATCGATAGGCGGGTCAAAGAACGCACTTGTAGCGGGGCAGCAAAGTACAGTAAAGCGGGTATTTGAAAGTGTGAAAAATTTTGAATTGTGTTATTGGCGTAGCTGGTGAAGAAAGTTGTTCCCGACTTAAGGAACCCAATTGAAACTGAAACTTATAAAATCAAATACGTATAGAAGCAGTAGAATACATTGTAACAACGATTCCGGTATATTTTAGGTTGCGGGCTCCTTTAGCTCCTTCCTTTACACATGGTTCTTTTTGCCGAAAATTTGCACTTGTGAGTGAAAATTTAAAAGAAATATCAAGCATACATCCTGCGTTTTACCGTTTTCTATTACTGAACTGGGCAGTTTGCCTTTTTTCTGTATTTAGCGGTTTCTACCCAACTAGTGCAGAACTGACAACATTTTGAAGAAGTTCCAGGAAACTTGAGTTTGTATTTGTGTTCTATTGATTTCAAAAAGGCTTTTTATACTCCTGTCTCGAACTGAAACGTTTGCTCTTGGTCGGAAGCTAGCAGTATGTGTTCAGTTTGTCGAGCTCGGCACGAGCTGCTCCTATGGCGAACATTAAGATTCTGCTGACCATCTTCTAAATCGACCAAACAATTTCGAATGCAACAATTCGAGGTTCTTGTTATAGGACATATTTTGATTAGTTTTGAGAAAAACAACTCCTTGATCAAAATTCTAGCGTCGCGTCGATATTTTCTAATGAAAATAAAGTATATATAAGGATTAACACAGCAAGTTGATAATGTTAGAAAGAAAAACGAGAAGTTTATACGTATCATCGAACACGTTTCATCGACAAACTTAAAAACGAAATTTTGTAAGAAATATAAACTATGAATGGGCGCAAAAAAGACAGCAAATATTGTGACTATTACTACTAACATGGCAATTACACGATTGTCCTCTCGCTTGCGCTGTCGTCGCTGCGCGGATGAATGATTTCGTATAGAAACTCTAAGCTCCCGTATTATAGAAGAATATAGGAAAGTAATAATAATAAGTGGAAGTAAATACACAGTTATAATCAAAAATAGAGAGGAAATCTTTTGATATTTGAGGTTTTTGAGTCGAGCTGAATTATCGTTGACGAATTCAACTGAACCCCAGAAAGAAATACAGAGGGTTTTGTCTTCGTGGTAGTAAAGTTTAAAACTGTAGAAATATGGAGCGTGAAAGATAAACGAGATGACCCAAGTGGCTGCTATTAAGACGTTGCACTTCTTTGGTGTTATGTGAAGCTTGTAAGACAGAGGCCAAACGATAGCGAAATATCGATCACAAGAAATTAATATAAGCGTTAAAATAGATACAGAGTTTGAAACGTCGCCAACAAAAGGAATTAGCTTACACAGTAATTCTCCAATAAAGCCACTGACATGCCATACATGTAAGCTGAAGGGACCTTTCTCAAAAACAGCTAAAACGTGTCTAGGAATGACTAATATTGGGAGCATGATGTCAGAAGCAGCCATGTTGACGATGAAGCAGTTGGTTGTTGTCTTGACGGAGCGGTTCTTGCAGAAGATTCGTATAATAAGACCATTGCCGATGATGGACAATATTATTATTATACAATATGCCAATGATTTGACTATCATTATCGCCAGATTGCCTTCTTCGTCAATACAGTGTGCTAGTTGACCATTGCTGTCGCTGGTGTTACTTTCATTGATTGCAGCCGCCATATATAGGCCTAGGAGCTCTTAAATTTACTCTCAGTCTCACTGCGGGTTTCCCAAAAGTTTGTCAAAATTTGCTAAAGCACAGTCCTTCCTCTCGGTTCACTAGCTCCAGTCAGACTGAATATGAAACGATCGGACGAGCCAAGATATATGTTGTCGTCTCACGACTGCTTTCGTGGTATCCACTTGAAATTCAAACACTGGATTAGTTTCCGTAGTGTCCAGTGTGGTAAACTTTACTAAAATATCGCTCCTAATGGATCAACTTTCAATAAGCCAGTATTTCAAATGCCTGGCCTTCTACCTGATCAAAAGTCAATCTTTTGTAATGAATGGTAATATATTTACTCCAATTATATACTCGATTTTGTTATTGAAATTCATTTGAGCACGTATATTTTATTTTTTCACTAGATTTGCTTTTAAAAGATTCGAATCCCGCGTTCATCAAACAGCTGAATAACAAGATGTCCATTACAATAGTTTTTGCAGTGTACTAACAATATTTTAGAAGCAAGTGTTTACATATTTAAATTAAAACTACCTTTCGGAGTTCGGTGGCATACCGTTTAAGGCTCTATCCGCTCTATCCACCTGACTATTCAAAATGTCCAAAAGGACGTCAAAAGGCATTTTTACTTGACTTCATTAATTTAGTTTTATATAATTTTTATGTTTGCTCTTGCACACATTTGTCGTTTAAAGATTTGCTTTTCGCCTTTCCTTATGTAAGCTTTGAATACATTTTCAAAACAAGGCCGGAACACGACTGCTCCAACAGTAAATTTCTTTTTAACTTCAGAATACTATTGGGACATGCCGCATGAAGGATGTTACATCTGCCGGAACATGGTGCAGTTCATGACGCTATCCAAACCACCATTTTAAGACCGCGATTAATACAGAATAAATTAATCTAAATAGAAATTTAAGATTGATTTGGAAATATGACTATGACAAGAATTAGAAATTAAAAAAAAAAAAAAAAGTTTTTCGATATTGAATTTCCCACGTTTTCTTAGCTCAAATTGTATCATTATACGAATAAATGAATTGTAAAGATCTATATAAATCATAAATATACTTGAATAACAGCCACATAATGACAACAACAACAGCAACTGTAATGCTAATAATTAACTACTCCACCACGACAACAATGAAAACCTGAAAATTATATTTTGAAAAGACAATTTACAGATATTAATAAAATGTTGTTATCTCTGGTTGTTATTGCTGCTGTTGGTGGTGACTTTGTGGTTGCTAGCAGTTGTTGTAAGTTGTTGTTACAGTTGCTGCTGCTGCTGTTATTGTTGTTGGTGTCATGCTTTTGTTGTTTTTGCTGCTTTGGTTGTTGTTACTGTTTCTGGATGGAGGAATGCTTTCATTTCAAGGTGCATGGATCTGTACCCGTATATTACAACTTCTTTGCGGCTGAATCTCATTCTGTTGCCAATTAGCAACCTATAAGTACCCAAGTGTTCCTTGAAAAAACTGCCTTAGTTCAAAACTATGAATTACGAGTTTTGAACAACCAAGTTAATCTAACCTGAGTCCAAGAGGTCATGTTTTTTTGTTTTGTTTGGAAGGGGGTCAAAATTTTAGTTTTTCTTTTATGATGTATCTTGCCAGCCTCATCCCCTGGCATAAATAATGAATGGTACCCTAGTTAGATTTTAAAACACGCCATCTTAACCGTCCGTACCAAATTTTCTGCTGTGAGCTAATCTTAGAGTGAATAGGAATGGAAACAGACAGTGTCTTTTGTGGCGCGATATCAGTAAGAAGGTTTCACATACAAGTGGTCTATCGGATTATCGATGTATTACTTTGGATTTTCTTTCATGGAATTCAACATATCGAATTCAAATCTTGGAAATATATGACAATAATGACGGTTAAAAACAGGGGAAAAAAATATTTTCGATTTTTTTTAATTCCACAAATGTAGCAACTGTTTTGCACATGCCTTTTGGTTACATTTCAATTCCCAGATTCCATTCTATCATGAATATTGACACTTTCACCTCTGGTGCTTCTTTAACCAGACGACATCTGGATAAGGTTTTAAGAGAATCATGCGAAAGAATAAAATCTTTAGAGTTCACTAAATACATTTTGTTTATTTGCATAGAAGTCATTCACGTTTCCAGCCGTGTAATTCATACATTTGTTTTTCATAATCTTCTAACGTAATTAAGTCTAAAGAAAGTAATTAATTCAGTACTCAATTAGTAGTCACCGGTGATATATCTTTCTTTTTTGCGTTCACTTCCTCCGACAATTTGTCTTTATTTTGTATGATGTTAAATACTGGTCACAACCGTATAGGTCTTTGATCATAGATCACTTACGTCACTCAGCAATTCAAAACCAAAACTCAATAGGATTGGATCAAGAAACAGCTGAAATGCTGCACGTATATCATCGTTAGCTCACCTAAAGCAAAAAGTAGCATAGCAATCACAGTTTGCTAGTATGTTTATCACGCACAGGGGAAATTTACAACTGCCTTTAAATTTACTTGTTTACTTGCTAATTTTGTTTCTTAATCTTCAACCATTTAGTATTCATTTCTCAGACCTTAGTTCTACTGAAACGGCAGCGTTAGAAGTAAACTTGGAGAACAAAAATAATATAACATGGCGATGAAAATTTAAACTCTAAAATCTTGTGTGTGTGTAGCCATATTCAACTCTTGCAACGGAAGACTATACTGATTCAATTAACCCAGCTTCTTAGTTTTGCTTGAATGAGACCGTTCTACAAACATTCATTTTAGGACCTTCAAAATATGCACTGACGGATAAAAAGGGATAAAGGAAAGAAGGAAAAAAAGAACAGAAAAATGTCCATAGTCCATCATTCAAAAGTTTATTTAAAGCAAACTCAATATTGAAAGAGATCAAAGTTTCATGTGTGCCGAGCATATCTCAAAATAAGAATAAAAATGCCAGAAAGAAGGAATGGATGGATGGAAGGATGGAAGCTAAGGAAGGAAGGAAAGATGAAAAAAAAAAAAAAAAAAAAAAAAAAAAAGAAAAGAAAGGAAAGAAAGAAAAAAGAAAAAAAGCCTAAAAAATTTACTATTGTTTCTTCAAGGGCTAAGCTCATGTCTAAAATGCGATATTGGACATTAAAATGCAGAGTTCACTCAAGTTTCTCGTTCTTATTTTGCAGCTGCTGTCATTATTTTTCTTTAATCTTCTCGTCTCACATATGATACGACGCGATAAGAGATGGAGGGAAAAAAAAAAAAAAAAAAAAAAAAAAAAAAAAGACGGTATGGATAACGAAATGAAACAGAATCGATAACATCGTCGAATGTTTATAAAGTTTTGGGCCTGCTTTTGGATCATAATCAACATGGTCTATTTAATGTTTAATTCTTGATGGAAGCGTCTAGAAAAGATGTTGAATCTCCAACAAATCGTTGGGATCAACAAGATGGTTTTCTATCTCCAGTCCGGGATCAATTCTGTAATTATGTTGAAAGAAATCTCAAGCTGCGAGTCGGATACAGAAATGCGACAGAAAACACATCAATCCTGTCGCGATACCTCCATCACAATTAGTGATCCCATTTCATCAATTTTCCTTAAGCCTTTACAAAGGACGACGAAAAATACTTTATTGACTGCTGTCGCAAAAAAAAAAAAAAAAAAAAAAACCAACTCGCATTAGGAGCGGCAAAGAATAAATAAATAAATAAATAAATAAATAAATAAATAAATAAATAAATAAATGAATGAATGAATGAATGAATGAATGA
>WUAP02150777.1:0-10935 GCA_015163945.2 Stichodactyla helianthus
CTCCCTTTTAAATCTCATCACTTCGTTGGCACATTCAGATTCCTTTTTAAGAACAAAAACTAGGTCTCAATTCCGTTCTGATAAGTATAACTAGTAGTATTTGTTGATAGTATTAGTTGTTGACATTGTCCATATATGGTGTCCATTCTCACTGTAGGGGTGCCACACTTAAGTCCGTTAATTTTCGACCGGAAGTCCCCAGACATCTAGCAAATTCATGGGAAAAACATGTTCACATGCCAAGCATTCTAAGGATGAGTTGTTTTGTAGTTAGAGGTGACAAACAAAGCTTCGATATGAAGCTTGATTCCAGCTGAATAAATGGCCCCTGCTTTGTCATTGAAGACTCCACGCGTGTCACCGGGAAAAAACAGACTGATCAATTCTGGAAGGATTATCATAATTACAAAATGAATAAAATAATCATGATGAGATCACTCTCGATCGTCCATCTCTTTTTCTCTCTCGAATTTTTTAATTTTTCATTTCTATTTTATTTTCTAGTTTTTGTCTTCATGGAGGGTCCTGAAGGGGTAAAATGGGAGCTGGGATTGGCCTTTTTTGGGCTGGGAAAATGGGATTTGATGCACTGGGACTAGGATTTAGCCATTACTGGGATTGGGATTTTTCTAACTCTCTAACTGTAACTCTATACCTTGTACTGAGATTTTTCATAAATAGGACTGGGATTTCGAAACATTTCGGGCTGGAAAATGGGATTAGAACCCCCCCTTCAGGACCCTCTTCATGCTTATGGCTCTTTTTCGTTAAATGCAACTTGGGTTAAGAACGAGCAAATAGGCGGGAAAAGCTTCGCTTGCCAATTATTATTGTCACTGGCTTATAAACACAGCGATTACGAAAAAGCATCTTATGTATGCGTAACCTTGCTCACCATGTGGCTCAAAAGCCACGTGGAAAGACGCTGTTTTTCAAACAGGGTGTTCAAAAATACGTCTATTAACCCAGGAATTTTAATTCACGATCTACTTGACATCGTACTATGTCAATAACGAACCGATACTCTTTAAGGTTCTTTGAGTTTAAAAGGATGTTTAGTTCACGTTTGTTTAAGACCAACACGTGGGTGTTTGTTTTTTCTGCGATTACGTGTTCCTTTGGAAACTGGTTGTAAATAAACGGAGCAAAATTACCGTTCTTTTAATACCCGTTAGGTTATTATCAACAATGAGGAAGGATTTTATCTGACAAAAAAACAAGTAAGGAATCAAAAGTGTGCACTTTCGAAGCCTTATCTATTTACAAGGAAGATTTCATTTTGAATTTGTAATATCTTGAACTTCCGCTTTGAAACCGGAAGTACGTCACGTCTTCGGCGCCGGCCAATATAGTATTGTCACGTGATAGCGTCGCCCATGTTGTTGGATAACATTTCCCGTCAGTTCTGCGGTACCGAGACTCGAGAGAAAGTTATCTTTCTTGGTGAATATTTTCCAGCGAATTCTCCTCCAATCGTTCATGAATTAGTGGCAGCCGAAATGACTGAGGATTTTCCTCGGAGGGGAATAACTTTTCAATGTGGCTTGGCCCGGGAAAGTTATGGCTTTGAAGGCAAAGATTTGACAGCCTTGAAGGAACTCGCATGTTCTTTTCTCGATCAAAAGGTGAGGGATTTTTTGCGGAAACGCTTTTTCTCTCGCCACGTGTGCTATTTCTAGTGTAGCGCTTTGCCAACTACATCTTATCTCGATCCAGGGTTGAGTATAAGTGCAGTTATTAGTAGATTTATTTAGCTGCAAGGTGGAAATTCATTCAGATAATGTGCTGGCTGCTCTGCTCTAAAGTCTGTGTCATTCAATCGAAAAAATTGGAGAATAAGTTAGTCATTCCTCGGTTAACCGATATCGATCCCTTAGATTTAACTGTATTGCAGAATGGCGATTGTTTTATTAGTCACGAAGATAAGCTACAGAGCTCTACTAACCTTAAGTGTTAAATAGGAAGAGTTTTTACTTAAGTTGTCAAAATATCGTACAACACCAAACAACGTATTTACAATTTGTTTTGAAACAAATATATGTCGAGTCGACCTCCAATTCCCCTCTTTTTCTGCATTAATATACGACCGAGCACAACGAAACAATCTACATATTGTATTATCTTAACCCTAATTCAAGCGATTATTACGTGAACTTCGCTATTTCCCTCTTGAAATATTTTCCTAACTCATTTGCGAACCAGAGAAATGTCACGATATGTTCTTTGCCTGAATATAGAAAAGAAGTGAAGTGATTATGACTTGGAATACTTCTCGAAGAAATATTAGTACAACTCTACGTGCAGGGAATCGAACTGACACCTGTGTACAACACTGATTAATATTTTCTAGTTGTGTTTCCTTCAGGCCTGAAGACGCTGGACTTTTTTCAAGCACGGTTAATCTTACTATACCTCGTAGATTTTCGGATCTCAATGAAGTCTTCCATTATGAAGCAGTAAGTTTTAGTGACTTGAAAAAGCGACTCTTTTATCCTATTCTGCGCGTCGAAACATTGTCTACTCGACCACCAAATATGTTAATACGATAGTTCTTGACGAAATACTGATAATAAACGTATTTCAAAACATATCTCTCCGTTGACCGTTATATCAACGCCATAAAATGCAATAATCCGTTTATTATAGGTCAATAACACATCGTTCTAGCGAGAACTTTACTCGAGAGACCTTTAACATTATTGCTTCTAGAACGCGGCGTTAATTTTTTTACAATATTTTATAAATATTCTAGGAATATATTTGAGAATAAATCTCGAACAAAAATCCACAGACGTAATGTTCCTCCATAAGATAATGTTCGTAATCTTTGAGGATGACATGCAGTTTATTCTTACTCGTGCATTTATTCTTTATTTAAACCTTCTTAATTCTGCTGAAAAAGCAAGCACGCCTCATCTTTAAGACATTTTAAAAACACACCTCCCTGGTACTAACAATATCCGAAGTTCTCTTATCAGACACCGGTTACTGGTCATTTAGTCTCCTAATCTGACCTATAGCTGCTACTACCAATATAATACTCCACTTAACAACTTGAGTCACACGTATAACGACTGACCAAAATTATAAACTCTAAAAAGTCAGTCTACTGACTGTTCAAGAATAGGGGAAGCTGGCGTTCCTGTTCCAGTATTTATGCTTATTGTACTAACAATTTGTACTTCCTTGCTACCAATTTGAATGGCTTTGAGCAAACTTCTGATAATTGACCATTTATCAATATGCCCTGTGATACTTAACATTAAACCTGAATTTGCTGGCTCCTTGAAGAAAAAATAGATTATCACAGAATACCCTGAAAGCTATAGAAATGAAACGATTGTGTCTGTGATATTATTGATTTTGAAAATTTATCTTTTGAGTTTTTATTGATACTGACTTCAGGTTTATGGGTATTTTTTATATAAATTATCACACATAAATGCCTTGAATCCTCATTAGTGAAAATGCTTAGATTTTGTTTTCTGTATATGCCAACAAAATTCAAGTTTACAAACCTGGCATTTTTTCCTGATTATTTGAAAGCTTAGTGCACCTGTTGTGTCAGATTTAAAATTCTTCTGGCTGATTAATTCTGACTTGTAAGGATAAAATGTCAAGGACTATACATTTTGTCTTATTGATTAAAGAGTTTAGTAAGTCTCTGATGAAGTCTAAAGCAGAAACCCACAATCCATAAATTAGAATACTAAAAAATATCATTGGACATAATTGTATTTGTTTCATTTCTTGTTTTTATGCCATTTAATCCTCAGTTGCTGTTTTACTAATTTATTCATGAGCCATGAAGCCAGTTCTTTCAAAACAAATTGTCTGAGTATGTTTGACTTACTAATTTAACCCTGGGGAAACAGCTAAGGGGGTAATCATCAATTCAAGAATTCTCAAGCAGCTTTCGATCATTTATGCTGTTGTAGCTATCATCATTAACCTTGACTTATAATTAGTCTTGAAAATCTCTCCCATTTTTCAGATATCTTGCATGAATTTTCTTGAGTTTTGTCATTGTAGTTTCCAGATCACGGGTGTGTTGGTGTCTCAGACAAGCTTCTTTTATATCGACATAATTATTCATCCAATAACATTTTGGAAAGAATAACCAGTGTCGAACAGATGATGGATGGTAGTGTCATTGAGATTGTCCTGTCAGGTAAATATGCCTACCAAATTTTCTTGAACATAAAATAAAAATGAACTTACTTATATTGAGTTTCCTCAAATACTTTTTCAAGACATATTTTGATTATTAATGGGAAATATAGCAGTTAACATTTTTAATAGAGTACTCATTTATGACTGGCTGTATAGTATTATAGCAATTGTGAAATCATTTTTAAATGTTGATGAACAAAAAAAAAAATTTGATCAAAGAATTCATATTACATGATTGGGAAAAGCACTTATAAATTATAAATGCTTTTCAATATATAAATTGATTGTTAATTGATGGTAAACTTGATATTAATTGAAAGGATGTTCAGGGTACGTAGAAAGTTTGATTAAAAGTTGTGATAATTTCTATAAAGTTTTGAAGTGTGCAATATACAATTGCTTTGCTGTTTCACTTTCATTAGTGTTCTTTACACCAGAAATACAAATGTATTGTGTTCTGATTGGATTTGGTGAACAACTGTAAGTCAGTTCAATGATCATTGTTACATTTAGATTTTTATAGATGTCCAAAATGGAAGATAGATTTTTAGATTTAATGTCATGATACAATAGACCTCTTTACTTTGGGTGTAATGTTTTCCTATTTCAGATCACATGCTATTCCCTTGGGTTTTGTTTCTTTGTTTCTCAGAAACACTTGAGAAGATTAATATGTATGAACCTCAAACAAAGAATCTTACTCCTAAGAAGATGACACATGGTCTGAAAAGGGAAATACGCCCAAAGTAAAGAGGTCTATATACGTCACTCACTATATTACTTTTGTCTTTCCAGCAAAAGTGCCTGAAGATGAGACTATTGCTAGATCTCACCAGTTTACTGTGCATTCCTATAAAGCACCTTCATTCTGTGATTTCTGTGGCCAAATGTTGTATGGACTTGTTCGACAGGGTCTTAAGTGTGAGGGTAAGCATTATTTAGACTGTTTCCTTGTAATTGTGTATTCTTAACTTCTTAACTTCCATAATCCCTTAGTTCCATTTACTATAATTCCGATTCTTACCATTATGTACTCTCAGACTTGCTTGTCAGTTAACGGAAAACAGGATTGAATGGTAGTAGGTTGAAATAACAGGATATTGTATGTGACATAAAATCAAGTCATGCTTTAATTTATTGTGATTTTAAAACAT
This sequence comes from Stichodactyla helianthus, assembly GCA_015163945.2. Lineage (NCBI taxonomy): Eukaryota > Metazoa > Cnidaria > Anthozoa > Actiniaria > Stichodactylidae > Stichodactyla > Stichodactyla helianthus. Next base: position 5,328 of record WUAP02150777.1, read on the forward strand.
ACGTTTGTTTAAACAAGGTCACTAAGTCACTAAAATCTTGCAGTTTCTTAAATTCTTGAGACTTTCCATGTTAGCAGAGTCTCCCCATTTGTTTGATTTTCCTCCCTCCCCAAGGGAAAACAGGATGGCTGCTTACAGGAGAACTCTTGACACCATGTTCAGAAGATAAAATGGAATCAACATTTTAGCATACTTGTGATTATCAGCTACAAGTGATGGCTGGCCAATTTGCAATGTTATAGCATAAACAGTCTGGAATTGTCATAGATGCAAAGTCATTATAACTCTACTGTGTTGAAATTGATTGTAACACACATTCTTAAAATTCACAATATTATTCATGCTATTATTCATGTTAATAATTATTATGAAGTGAAGATGATCTGGGAGCACACTGGTGGTGTGTACATGTCCACTATGCCTCTCCTGTATGACCACTATCATTTACTTTTTATAACAAATTATTTATCTTGAAAAACTTATGTTCTTTTTGCCTTTATGTAAAGTACTTTGCTGTTATTGTTACAATTTTTATTATTATTTATCATTGTTATTCTTGTTATGTATTAAATTGAGTTGTACAAATCAGTCTTGTTTTGTACCAATAAGTTAGATAGTAAATGATGTTTAAGCACCTTTTGAAATATATTTATCTACTTGCTAATTTAAAGTGCTGTGAGTTTTTTTTTTCTGGATTGTTCATTTTTCCCATTTAACACTTCTAGATTCAAAACTATTCATAGTTAAGGGCAACAAGTTGATTAGAACAAAGTTTATTTGATGTTTACCTACCATAGCTTGCAATTATTAGGAAGACGTGCCATTTTGAGAACTCTTGCTGTCATTTTTTAGGTTGTGGTGGCAATTATCATAAACGTTGTGCTTACAGAATACGAAACAACTGTTCTGACTCCAGGCATAGAAATTCTGCTCTGTATGGTTCTTTACATGTACAAAGAAACATTTCACCAGCAATGGATTTACATACACCTAATGCACTTCAAAGTATGAATTCCTGGAATGAGGGACAATTTCGTGACCGACGAGCAACATGGAGTGGGGATTCCTTAATATGGGATAAACCTGGACGAATACAAGTGCCACATACTTTTGCTGTGCATTCGTACAAAAAACCTACTATGTGCCAAATTTGTAAAAAATTGGTAGGTGTCCAATGATATCTAATTGTTTAACCACAGTTACAATTTAAGGTAGAGAATATGTGCTCTGAATTCAAACCCTAATCCTCTTTGAGGAGAAAGGGAGTGTTGGTTAAGGTCCCCCCCGAAAATTGGTTTCTATTTTGTTTATTATTTTGACAATTACAAAACTAAAATATTGGTATGGAGAGAACTAATATTTTCTCTCATATTGAGATGACAGAAAAGAATCAGTGACTTAAAGGGTTCTTATACTGATGGGGTTCCTGTGGATTGGGTGGGGCATTTTGCACCAAGAAGAGGAAAACAAAATACAAGAACACTAGATATAAGTACATATTACTGTTTCCACCTAATATAGAGGTTATTGGTCAGTTAAGTGGCTAATATGGCTGTGCATTTTTGAGTATTTTGGCAAGCCTTATACGTAGGCGAGATACAAGTGACAAGTAAAAATGCACAGCCATATTAGAAGCTTAGACGACTAATATAGAGTTTATTTTACATTTATACAAAGAATTTACCGATTTTACTGGTATTTCATTTGAAAATTAGGAATTGTTTTCATCTTGAATTGTTCGTTTATGGTTTTGAGAGCCACGAGCACGCACTCATCAAGTTGACAAAACTAGAATTTGATTGGATGAGGCTGTCAGAAAACCATTTTAACATTACTAGCCTGATATGGCATCATATCAAGGCTTGTCTTTTTCCATATCATGCGTATTCTTCATATAAATGTATAATAAATTTTTTTTACAGGTTAGCCAATCAGATAGCAAGAATTTGTCTCACAGATGCAAATAGTATTCTCACAACTGTAGTATCTGCCAGACGAATTCTCACTATCTGATTGACTTTGTCGTACTTGTAAAAAAATACATTGGGTGGCCACAGTAGCTTGTGTCACACAGGAAGTTTATCTGATAAGAGTAAATTTTATCATGAACCTCAACTCTCTCCAAAAGCATTTGGTGTGGTAGGTATTTATATTTGCATGATGCTTGTGTTTTGAAAGTGCAGAAATCAATTCAAAATGAAAAACCAATGAATCTACATGTAACTCTGATTATGGTATTGAATGGGGTACTAAGAAAAAACTCTCAAAGCGCTCAAGGTAGTAGAACCACAGGATTTTGAGGCATTTCTAGCAGTTTTCTTAGCTTAGTACACCATTGGTTCATTATTGAGTTACACACAGAAAAACATAAAATGTGCTAGACTATACTATGTACATGTACATGTATATTACTGAGTTTGTATATTTTCATTAATACTCTCTTATTCATATAGTTAAGAGGTCTCTTCAGGCAGGGTCTCCAATGTAAAGGTATGATGAAATAAAATATTTAATATTTATTTATAAAATTAGTTGTATAATTATCATTTTAATATTATCCACTACAAAATTATTCTGAGAGAAAGGCTATCCGGAAAACCCAGAAAAATCTCAAGTTTCTTTGAAAAAATAGAGATTTATTAATTTTTTTGACAATTATTTATAGTTTAGAGCATTAACATATACCAGTTCATACATCTTAGTATCCATCTATCCTTTAATAACAGTAATAAGTTCTTTATTTTTTGCTTAATTTGTAGATTGCAAATTCAACTGTCATAGGAAATGTGCAGAGAAAGCCCCTAAAAACTGTCTAGGAGACATGCTAATGTTTGAAACAGGTAATTTAATTTGATTAACTCTTTGTATGATGTACAGTATGTAATTATTTGTATTAATGAGCAATATGTACAGTTATCAGTATATTGTGCTTGAATAACATTGAAAAAAGGAAGTTCTAGATTGTTGTTGGGTTGCTAGAAATTTGTTTTTAAATCAAAATTCTCTGAAACAAAATTGTATGAAAACCTCAATGTAAATAGAGGTAACTCAAGTCTGCTCAAATTTACCCTACTTGTTGGACTCGAGGATAGTTAAACAACTTAGTTAGTGCCTTTATTCTTGAAATTTGATTCTAATTGAGAAAAATTTGACAAGATAACAACATCTTCATGATTTTTGTACTCTCTAGTTATTACGATTCAAAAATTATTTAAATATAGATAATTGCAAGAGGTGGAACACAAGATACTTTTTTTACCAGTAGCATACATGTAAGCTACTTAGACATGGCATAAGCTAATCAAGCTTTTGTACCCTTGGGGGCTCCCACGCAAAAGGGGCAGTTGTACCTTTTATGGGTTAAAATCAGTAGTGGTAGTGTTTAGGGTGTTAAAAAACTAAAACTACCACAAATAGAATCATGAAGTACCTTTGTCATAATAAAATAATGTTGGGTGAACTACTTTTCAAAGATATTAGTTGCCTTGAGTTGGTATCTCTTAAGGATAAAAATCATTTATTTCTACACCCATCAGGACAAAATTCTGATACCTTTAGGGGGTAATTTCTGAAATAATGTGTTTAAAATTTAGGTTCTTCAGTGTCATACGATTCTGGTGCAATCTCAGAAACATTGTCTGAAATGGATCTCAGTGATGATGTTCGTGAAGAGATAGGAAATGAGGAAAGAGAGGCAGAAGATGAATCTCGTAATGCTTACACCTTAGAAGAATGCACTGAACCTTCAAGTCCCTCTTCAGCTGATGGGGATGTCAACCCAGCAAGCAGTAATTATATTCCACTACAAAGAATTGTTGTATCAGTCAAACATACAAAGAGGAAAGCATCAAAAGTTCTGAAACAAGGATGGATGGTGCATTTTACAAATAAGGATATGCAGGTTTGTATTTAATTATCTCGGAAATGATGTTCAAGGATATCTAGGGTCCCTACTCCCCCCCCCACCACACACACACACACACAAAACCTCTTTTGAGTTGGTGTTGGAGGAGGAGTTTGAAGCTTCCATGGGGTTTTGGGAGGGTCTAATCTGTTCTTTTATTAACTAATTAAAATTGCTTTTCTTGAATTCAGAGGAGACGGCACTATTGGCGTTTAGACACTAAGAGTTTAACATTATTTTTAAGTCCAGAAAGTAATAGATACTTTAAGGTAAGTGGTGAGGTTGATCAAAATGTGTTGAATGAATGAATGAATGAATGAATGAATGAAAGAAAGAAACAAACAAACAAACAAACAAACAATGAAGGAATGAAAGAAATGCCACCTTAAATTAGACATGGTAGCCCTTTTAGTTACCAAAATGTTACTATTATCAACAGAAGCCCTGATGTTTTATAAAATAGTAAATATAATACATAATAATACTAACATATAACGTATTAAATAAATTTTAATGCATCTATCTATAAAGTGTATGTACTGTAGATTAAGATTGGATATCTCTATATGAAAACTATACACAGATCTTGAAAAGGGGAATAAAAATATGGAAATGGGATGAATGAATGGACATGTGAATGGATAAAAAATGAGAAGTAAAGTTTTTGAGTTGACCCTTTTTTCAATTTTATATCCAGGAAATTCCACTCTCAGAAATTCTCTCAGTTGAATCCAACATAGATCCACTAGCAACAGAAGCAACTCGAGCCCCACATTGTTTTGAGATGAAAACTAGAAATATGATATATTATGTTGGACTAGAGGAAGATGAGCTCGTGTCGCCTGACCCTGATAGTGGTGTAGGGACAGGACTAGGTCAGACTTGGGCAGACACCATAAGGTCAGCTCTAATGCCAGGCTGTGTGACGCCGACTACTAGTTTGTCAGCTATGAAATCCATCCCAAGTAAGTATTTGAACTAAAAAACAAACAAACAACGATAACAAAAAGCAATCATTATATGAGTAATGAGCTTTGAAGGTGAGACAATAGAGTTTATTTATTAAGGAGTACGTACGAACTCGAGAAGTAAAATAGAGTTCAAGAAAAATTGGAAAAATGTAGTTTGTATAAAGCAAAGAGCTGTACATGTAGATGTATGATATGGTTGTCATACCTGAACGTTTTTCTTTTCAGCTGACAGTTCAATGGACACAGAAATGGAAGCACCAAGTGAAGAACCAACCAAACCTGTCAGGGAAACACCACCTGTAAGTCTGTCTGTCTGTCTGTCTGTCTAGCCGTCTCTCTATTTCTGTCTGTTTGACTGCGTAGCAATGTTTATGATGCTGGTAGCGATGACCACCAAAGCTATGGTGGTGGTGGTGGTGGTGGTGGTGGTGGCGGTGGTGACGGTGACGCTGATGCTCTATCTATTAACTGATGATATCCTTTGTCTCTATTTCCAGGACATTACTCAACTGTATCAAGTATTTCCAGATGAGATTCTTGGATCTGGACAGTTTGGTATCGTTTATGGAGGTACCGTCAAAGCAGTATAATCACTTTTGATATCTTTTAATGGGACTGCCAAACCTTTCATTATGGAGTAAACTTCTTGTTTTACCAAACAGACCTAATCGGCTAACGCGTTGCTATGTACGTTTCTACCCAATTCAAATCTTTTGGGAATAAGAATCTTTGT
>WUAP02150788.1:0-26225 GCA_015163945.2 Stichodactyla helianthus
GTTCGTTGAGGTGCAAATACCTTACATTATTGCGAGCTGAAGTCAAATTCTAAAGAATAATTACGTGCTGACGAGGCATATGAAAAGATGACACAAAATCCTGTCAATAATAATATATGAAAATCCAAAAGGAAAAGTATAAACGTCAATAACGCAAGCTTCATAACAAAATTTGTTTCTTTGAAGACTTACCTTCAAGTATCGATACGACAACCAGAATCTGATCCCCGACCGCCATTTATAAAACACACTCACAATCACATCCTCGACAAGAGTTTTGGTTGTCTTGGATATCGTAACGAAGGAAAAATGAGAAGAAAATCAAAGGAAATGAAGCCAAACAAACCGAAAATTACAAATTGTCCGCCATTTTTACCTGTACTTCGTGTAACCGCTGAACAAATCATCGCAGGCTGTATTATTTACACAGGATTACGCGTCCTCAAAAACTAAGGTATCCCAAGTATTCTACAAACTTTGTATAAAGAGCTTTCTGTTTTGTTAAAAAGATTACTTTTTAATCATTCTAGAATTAGCAGATATCATAGATTATTATCTCATACGTCTCGTTTTTTGCGATTACGTGCTTTTATTTCTACTAATTTGGGATCCCTGTGGCGTTGCATGAGTGTGTCAAGGAGCGTTGATTGTTCTTCTCAGTTGTGGAGCGTGTATTTTTTGTTTTCCTAAACGGAAATAATCCAGAAGACAAACGGAACGCTGCTGACGAAAATGCAATTAAGAAGCAAGAAAAGGTAAACAGAGATCTGTTGGTTAAGTGGTGGATTGAGAAGCGACGTAAGAAGCAATTGTTATGGTAATCACAGACCCTGGGTGCTTAGCGACACGAATTGATGTCAAACAGCTGTAAAATTGATCCAAAAAATTTGCAAAATGTCCCTGCTGTGAGCCGCTTTACGTACATCGTCGTCTTGTTGCTGCCTTGGTTTATGTGTTCTTCATAACTGAAAAAACCATCGAAGCTGATTTTTGACGCTAAGGAACGACAAGAAAGTTACAATAAAGCCACAAAAGTGCTAAAATACGAACCTTTGAAGAGGCGGGCTGTTTTCATCTCGGATTTCTATTAATCGACATGGCCGATTGTAGTGGTTATTGTGGTTCATAATTACGGTGATATTAGCCCGCAGCGATAAGTTGTTTACCGTTTTATTTTCCTGTTTCCTTGGTATACACTATCTTATTTTAATTGTAGCTCTCAGAAGTCCTTAACATAAATATTTTGAGTCGTGATTCACTTAACTTCAACTTAAATCTTCCGTAAAACCAAAACTAATTATCAAGGATGCATCAAATGATTAGTAACGGGGTCATGGCTTTTGTAAAAACTTAGTTCAGCTGGGTTTTGGCTTCAAAACATGGCCAAAAGTAAGGAGTCCGTAGATCTTAAAGGCAAATTATCAAGGAAGATCGCAGAATTGACTATGGTTGTACACTTGTTATTTACGAGGAATCATGAGCGAGAAGTTGAAATAGAAGCCTTGAAGACTGTTTATGGCAACGAGATTAAAAAGATCGAAGATGAAGTGAAAGGAAAAGTGTCGTGGCTGGAAGGCCAGTTGGAGGAATTCGAAAAAACCAGGGTCATGTTGGATTTAAAGGAAACAGAGGTACAAAGGCACAAGCAGCAAGCTCAGTTATTTCTAGAGCGCGAAATGGAATTGAGACGCAACCTTGACGAGAAGAGTCACTTGCTTGCATTTGCGGAAAAAGACATTGTTAAATTAAGGGAGCAATTGCTGAGTAAAGCAAGCTTTAGCAGTGAACAAACAGAAGGACTGCAGCAACTCCGAGATGAAGTTGAAAGGCTTAAAAAGGCAAATGAAGACCTTAATGCAAAACTGTCTTCAAAAAGTCACAAGCAAAAAAATTACCAAACGCAAATAGAAGAACTGCAAACAAAAGTAAAAAAGTTGGACAGAGAACTCCAGGAGGCATTATCTGTAAAAGCAAGTCTCGAAAAACGATTGGAGGGTCATCAGAATGATTGGCAGAGTGAGACAGACAGGTTACAAATGAAAATTGCTGAACTGATAGACTGTCAGAGAGAGGATCAAGACAACTATTTGAAACTTGAAAAAAAGAATAAACAACTCCAGCTTCTTAATAAAGAGTTGGAGGAATCAAACAAAAAGTTAAATGTTCAGATTCAACAATTAATAAATGATAAAAATCGCAAAAAAGAACCTCGAAAGAGCAAAACAAAACAAGAGACACCTGAAGTCCCAAGATGTACCCCTGCATACGAGGTAAAACATTTAGAAAGAGTATGATAATATATAAATTCAATTGTTATAATTCTATGTAATATTTCCAAGCCAACATTTCGTTTGGATCTATTTTTTATTTGGAAGAAAAATTATACCTTTAAATTTCTTGTAAAGAAAATTAATATCCTCATAAGAATTCGATATGAATGTAAATCCATTTCAAAACATTTTTATCCTTTTGTTTACAGAAGGATGAAGAGTTAGAAAGGTTACGACGAGAAGTTCAGCGCTATCGATTGGAAATAAGTAACAGGGAATCCAACTTTAACAGAGTGTTTGCCAATCAGAAACCTGTGTTAACAGAAGGCAAAAGAAGAGGTTCTGCATCTAGTTCTCCTGATCATGCTGTAAGTATCTTTGCCCCTAGATGGGTCTGAGTGTGACCTGCCTAGATCTACCACAGTATTTCAATATCAAATAGAGAATGTTACCATGGGTAATAGATATGACACTTCCACAAAGTACCCCCCCATCTTATAGAGGTTTTCTAGATTATTTGGAATTTTCAAGGGGTGGGCAGGGTCTATGTGAAATCCTCAAAGCATAGAAGAGAAATAACAAACAGCTGTAGTCGTGACTACTAGCCTGTGAGCAGGCCCTCTGAGACCCTGTTTACAGGCTAGACTTACCATGAGTCTGGAAATTGATCCCATGTGATACAGGTGATTGCAAGCAGCAAGCACTCTTACCCTGCTACTACCGTTTGCAAGCAACCATTGAGCGTGAAGAATTTTACTGTTTGTTTTAGTTTTGAAACAAACGGTTTTACTGATTAAATTGCAGCATTTGGCATGAGAATTTTGTGGGTTTGATGATCGTTATGTAAGAGTTTTACATTCTTTTACCATATTTGGAATAAAACTCCAGAATTCCCACACCAAACGTCACCGTAAAACTATTTGTTTCAAAATTAAAACAAATGGCAAAATTCTCCACACTTAATGCTTGCCTGCAAACAGTAGTATTTCACCCAAGCTTCCCAAAATTTGATTTTGGTTAAACTTTAATGTGCTTTCCAGATTATCTTTTTTTTGTCTTTAATAAAAATAATGATAATGATAATAATATTATTTACAATTATAACAGATGATTATTAATTTACATTTGTCTTCATTTCAGATGTTTCCCAATCTGACTGGTACTCGTGGTCGTATGTCAGCCAATGGACAAGTCTCGCCATCTCATTTGCCATCACTAAAATAAAATAATACTTAATATGGTATAACACTTACATAAGTTATGAAAGATGAAAGATTATTCTATTTCCATAATTCATGAAAGTGAAATGAAACTAAGTTTTATGAAATTTTATACCTGTGTTGAATCAACATTTTCAAGCTTTTTTCCTAAAAGCTATAAAAGAAAAGGACAAAAAAGTCAGTTGTTATGAAGAAATTTCTTTGATTCGTTTCAATTGTTAGGCTTGCATGAACACTTATGACAAAGGCACAATCATGGTCGACTATTAAAAACTAAACTACTCAGTGACTGTTAGTTGTGTCATTTTTTTCTGTATTGTTTTTGTTTTTAATGTTAATGAGTAAATGTTGTTTTCACAATCCAGGTTTAGGGATTAAGGTGCAGTAATGTAAGCAACAAACTAATGCAACTTGTAAATTGTACACTTTCTACTTTTTGCAACAAGCAGCTGTTGTGGTTGCCCATGTACTAAACAGATCAGAGTCACTTCACTCTGCTTTTAATGGATCCTTATCCTTTTCTTTTCACAGAAACTCTTTAGTTGGACAAAAGCCGACTCTAGGTTTACCTAAGGTATCATTGAAAAGCTCAGTCATGTGCAATGGGCAATACCGCTAACACACAATGAACTTCTGTTTCATTAAAAAGGCCTTTTTCCTCCAAAGTACATTTACAGTTCATGATATTTTTCTGACTTGTCTGGAAATCACACATCTATTACACATCGTATTTTTAGTCCATAGAACTGCTAGGCATAGCCAATGATCCACAATTATGACAGTGTGCATCACTGGAGCCTGACTTTTATGATCTTATGTAGATTGTCTAGTTAACTCTTAGAGTGATGGCACTTAACCCATGAAATAGTCATTTGTCTAATAGAGGTTAGCAGACACTAATTCCATTGTTTTCTTTTGTGTCTTTTTGTCTGTTAGACTTTACTATTACTATTTACTATTAGTTTCTGTTTCTCAGGTTAAGTGCCATCACTCTAACTCTTGAACTCTAAATCCTGAATGCTCCAAATCAATTGTAACACTCCCTTGTATCCAAAAAGGTCACATGAATATGTGTAATCGCTTAATTACCAAGACAACACAGCCACATCTTGCAACATTGATTTTTGTGGTGTGACAAGTTGCGCATGTGAGTGGTAATACAATCGACTTTGCTCTGCAACTTGCAAGGCAACATTGTTGTGCCAAGGTGCATGATTTGTTGCTCATATTACTGCACCTATAGGTAACAGGAGGAATAGGGCCAGGAAAGCATGGTATTTCTGAAAAGCAAGGCCTAACTTTTCTATGTCTGCTCCCCTGGAAAAGCACTAACCCTAATTTGAAGTGTGGCTGCCAGTACAGGCAACTCCAAAGTCTCGAAATATTATTTTTGTACCTGCAATGTTTCTACATGGAAGTCTTTATCACTCAAACCTTGAAAGATATCGACCTCACTTAACTGCTTTGCACATCTGTTATTGGTAAGTAAATTCATAAACAAGAATTTGCTGGGTATAATAATAATCTTAAGGCATAAATTATTGTAGGTAGTCTTAAATATGCCCAGGAATTTCTTTAAAGGAAACCAGTTCAAATAAATTTTATAAAAATAGATGTGCCATGCAAGGAGAAAAGTTTCAGCACCCTAGCTAGGGAGGACCCTGGAATCGGGTGGGGGAGACTTCTATGGTTAAACAAACATTTGGGGGGGGAGGGGTGCCCTCCTCCCTATGCAAGTGGTGAAGATGCCATAAGGTGGCTTTTGTTTTTAAGAGGGAGGAGATGGTCAACAAAATTTTGGACCTTGGCTACCAAACATTTCATGCCCCTCCTCTGTGGAGAGAAATTTGATGACCACCTACAACCTCCAAGACTTGAGTCATACTTTCACCCTCACACTTCTGCAACTCAATAACCCCCTACAAAACCTCACAAGAAGATAAGTTATAATATAGCCTCCACTTGATTTGGCAAACCCTCCCCCCCCCCCCACTCCACACATGCCAAAATAAATGAAATAAATAAAAGCCCTTTCACTATTCTTATGGTGTCCAAACTTTGATTCCACTATTTAACCCACATGGATGTCAGTGCTTGTTAGTAAATATTTTTGGTGGGAATATTTTATTTCTGGGATTGGAGAACCACTGGATGTAGAAATAAATGTAACTTCACTAGGAAAATATCAGCCTATGGAACTTATTTATTCCCTTGGGAATTCCACCATCTAATCCTCTGGGATTTGTGAAAAAAGTTAAGAAAGAATCTTTTTTGATAAATTACTTGAGAAAATACAAAATTTCTTGATGAGAAAATCGTACAACAATAACAATAACATACCCTACCTGAAAAACTGCCTTTCTGCTGCTTTTACATCATTTCTAACAGATGTTAACTTTTGAAAAAATCAATTGAGAAACAAGTAAGAATTTTTAACTCTCCAACATACAAAGATCATAGAACAATTAAGGTTTTGACTGGGATGAAATAACAAAAAGGGAAAGGGGCAAAGAACAGTTTTGACATGTCGTAACATCAGATTTCATTTGATAATACAAATCTTCTGTTAGTATTACAAAACATCACAGCTGCTTCACTTGTAACTGCACATACAAATAAGGTTTTCTGGCATAGGAAATAAGAAAGCTCAAAAATGACCCCACCTCTTTCAAATGTTGCTGTTCATCTTCAGAAGAATCTATATTACTCCTAATAACCTGAGATTGGTTCTATAAAGAAATAAAATATAGTAGGAAACTCTGTTCAATTTGTGGATGCAAAAAAAAAAAAAAAAATTAGCCAGAAACAGAATGCTATGTCCAGTCAAAATGAACTGCAGAAATGAAAAGAGAATCTCAATATTAGTAAAAAGGTGATGTTTCAGCTCAAAATGTTTGACAAAGGAGTAATTTTCTATTTCATGCCAATTCTTCTGTGTCTAACATTTTGAGCTGAAACATCACCTTCTTACTGATATTGAGATGCTCACATTTCATTTTGAAGGTGGTGCTTGATTTAATATGGGGTCTAGTCATGTGACCTGCCTATAATTCTTCTTGATTTAATGCATGCAAGCGAGGTCAGGGTCTGGTTAGGGGCAGAGCATATGAAGGAGATAGAAAATAAACCTTTTGTCAAATGTGGATTAAAGTGCATAAGGATGTAAATGGTTTTACCAAATGGAATATCTGAATAATTGAATTTTCCTATTTTTGTTTAGATACAGTAGATGTAGTTCCTCAAAACTATGATCAGTTTTTTATGTTTTTGTCCCCTGACCTAGCTGGTGTGCACAAATCCTAAAGAACTGCGGGAAGCTATGGAAAGGGGCATTCAACTCCATAACATTACTTGATCATGACTGAGCTGTTGGGACACATTAGCTCTTTGGCAGTATCTTTTAATATTACTATTAACTATTGCTCTAAGGTTCTTTCGTTTTGACTGAAAAGCCTTGTACATCTGCTTCACATCTGCGTGATCCCTGCAACAAAAAGAAAAGAAAAATTTCTTTTGCAAAAGGAAAGAAGTTTGACATAAGTAAAAATAAACTCAAATCAAAACCAAAATTCCCGCCAAAATTTTAAATATTAAAAGTTTACGTATTTCCTATTAATACCGAAGTATACCAACCTAAAGTTCAAAGGAAATAGTTCTTTAAAATCATCTAATGTATACGCGTTGGAAACCTCTGCGCTGAGCAGAAATTCGCTTAGTAATTCAGGTATTTCGGTGCAACTTTCTTTGTGCACCTCGTCCGCCATCTTGAATACTATTAATGTCCAGTCCCCCTCCTTTTCACACAACATCGGTTCAGAGAGCGGCTAGTTAATATTACATTTTTTTGTTGATTGATTTCCAGACTCGATGACTGAAGCATCGTATGGCTTTACGGTTCAGCTGGAGATTTCGGCCCCAACTCCGCTATCCCAGGTCGATCTATATGATCAGGGAGCTCGGCCAGAAGTAGGACTTAAGGCCTTAAGGGAGAAGTTAATCGGCCCCTAGACCATGTATGATTAACCCCTTGCTATGATCAGGGATAAACCCCGTGATGTGCGCATGTATCTGGTGACTATGCCATCCATGCTGGTGCGCTGATACATGTGGGATGCATTTTTGAACTGAGTCAAAGTATTTGATACTGGCTGAGAACTCCATTGATGAAAAATGTGCATGGTGCGTGGAAAAAATAAAATTCCTTGAACTAAAAATCTTTATATTCCATAATAAAAAAGCAAAAAATGTATTTCTTTCTATACATTGAAACAAAATTAGCTGGTATCAAAGGATACACACGAACCACCAGCCCCTCCCTGTAGACTAATTAGAACGGTTTCGCATGAGGTGGGAAATGTACGGTAGGACTTATTGCGCTTAAGAATGGTCATCGTACTCGGAGTGGGAAACGTATGGTGCTGACTTACATCAAGTACACGGTACGGTATGCAGTAGCACTGAAATGGCTTTCCATCGTTTTCGCGAAAATTATCCAATCACAACGCGTAGTTACGGTTACGGTAAAGACGGCTACAAATTCGCCGTAGCAAGTAGCCCTGTACTAGAACGGATATCGTATCAGTGGGAAGCCGTATGTCAAATTCGTAGCCGTACCGTGGAAGTGGTACCGTACTTTGCCCTTGCCTAACTACGGGTTGTGATATAGATGATTCACAAGAAAACAATGGAAAACAATTTCAGTGTTACTGCGCGCGCTGTAAATGTCAGTATGTTTGCATAGGAGCAGCAGGATCGACCATAGGGAAATTATATAGGAAAACCAAATCGCGCGTTTTAAAAAAATTTCTACTACCTTTTTATTTCAATGTTCGGTTTTCTCGTGTTACCTAGCACACCATATTGGACTTTAAGTTCAGAAAATAAATAAAACACAATGGTTTTAAATTTTATTTTCCATTTTTTTACTTTTATCTAAAGTGGCCTCCCCCTGTGGTTGGTCGTGCATCGTGCATATGCTTTTTTATGTCAAGTCTAAAGCAAGCAAGTAACAAAATGTGCAGAATCAGTGAGTTTTACTACATTTCATACTTATATATTTAAATATATAATTTAAAAAAATTCTCTAATCCATAATATTAGTTTTTTTCTTGAATAATCTTTTTTCTCATAATCTTGATTGCGTCGTTACTCCACATCGACAAGGAGAAACATGAAGGCGCACGAATTTAAACGCGAGATTCAGTCTTTCCATTCGCAACTCAACTCACAATCATTTTGGCTTTAAAACTATAAATATATACTTCAGTTACTCTACGTTAGCATAATTGCTAATATAGTTTTATACGTTAAATTAGTGGTTAGAGTTTTATATATTTACAATTTATAAGTTCAGCGCATGCTTATAATAAATAAGTTCAGTTATCACTACACCGAAAATGAAAAGAAACTTCTAATTTTGACCAACATTTTTGGAAACTGCGGTCCCTAGAGCCACTCTTGAAAACGCACTAAGCATGAACGATAAAAAAAAACATTTTCGTTATACGAGGAAAGCATCACAGTAGCACGATAATGCTATGAAACAATAGCTGTAATTTTTAACACAAACTTGAATTTTATATTGACGCGTTCGCTATTTTCCCGCCAAGTTCCGAATATTATGATGCGCGGTACGTTTTCTACCCAAGTGAAATCTTAAAGAGGCTTTTTCCATGACTCTTAACTGGCTTTCTAACATTCCCTTAGTGTTAATTGGTTGGTAGGATGCCATTTGAGAGTCACTGAAAAAATATCCTATCCGGATCCTACCTTTTTCCTCTTAGTCGATTGCTTCAGTCGCCCCAGGTAAGGGAATCCGGAATAGGGCTGGATTCCAAGTACTGGATTCCGGAATCCCTTGCATGAGACGAGATTTGCTACTTTTGCTCAACTTTTCCGTATATTTTCCCCCTCAGTGATACACATACATGCAACAGTGCAGAGCTCTGCAAACAAGGTCAGAAGAGAAAAGAAAAACAAGATTCCATGCAGTTTTTTCAGTGTGCAGGTTCCATAGTTTGGATTTGTGCTACATGAATCGTGCAGTTTTCTAATCAGTCAACGTGTACTTAGAGATCTTCCTTTATGTTAAATCTTTCATTTTCCACCTTGACTATTTTATCGACTGGACTTTCTTCGGTTCCTCCTTTCTCTTCTTCTTTTGTAGGGCCATCTTCTTCCTCTTCCTCTTCTTCCTCAGCCTCTGGAATCAATCCAGGAACTAGAAGCCGTTCTATATCAGAGATCTCCAATCCCAATATTTCTTCAGCACTTACAAAACCGTCTTTATTTTTGTCTAATTCTTCAAAATTCTGGGGGAAAAAATGCAAAATACACTTACTTTCTTGACTTTTCTTCAGTGAACAATATACCTAAAAAGGTTGTAACTTAATTGATCTTGGTTGAATTTAACACCATTTCAACTTGTAGTAAATTTTACTTATGTGATACCAACCTCTATTAAAGCTTCTTTTGTGTTCTGCTGTAGATGTAAATCTGTTGCAAGTTTCTGATTGAAAAAGAAAACAAAAATTTTAAAAAGATATGAAGTGAAAGAAGATGTAGAATTAAGATAATCTGGTTTCATATGCCTATCACTATCACCAACATCACCCTCCCTGTCATCATCACTGTCTCCCATCACCATCACCACCACCACCCCCCCCATAATAGGAATAAGAACATTTATCTTACCCGTGACATCTTGATCCATTCCTCTTGTTTCATAGGCTCTCTTCCCATTTCTTCAAGGACTCGCTGTCTGTATACAATGACAGGAACAAAAGAAGTCTTTTCAAAATGAATTTCAGCAGGTTCTGACAGCATGGCTGATTTACCTTTATGCTACTTCGCTGAAATATCCAAAATCTTAGAAATCTATAAGGAATAGCTGCAATTCCTAGAGGGAATTGATGGGAACTCTTTTCAAACCTCTTGGGAATAAGATTCTTTGTTTGAGGTTAATTCCTATTAATGTATCTTGTCAAGCAAAGTCATTAAACAAAAATAAAACCTAGGGGAATGACACTTGACCTGAAATGGGAAAAATTTTCACCCTCTATCATTACCTGGTAGTTTCCATTGGTTTGAATGCAAAGCTACTGACTGGAACATACTCAGAATCTTTGTATTTGCTGTTCTGACAATCACTTTCATTAAAAAATGAAAAGTGAGCCCACCAAATGTTGATAGCTAGATTACGAGAACCAAAGGAGTGTACATGATGAATCCACCTGTGTTGAAAAAATATATAAATTGATAAGAAAATGAATGAATGTTGTTTTATTTATATCCAAAGTTCCCGCTAATGATTGCTCCTGATAATAAGACATTTGAACTATGAGTCTTAGATATATCATGCTTTCAGCATTTTCTAAAACATTGATATTACTGAGGTCAGAATGAATGAATGAATGACTGACTGATGAATGATTGAAAGAAAGAAAGAATGAGTGAATGAATGAATGAAATGAAGAATGAATGAGTGAATGAATGGATAGATAAATGAATGGATAGATGAATTAATGGATAGTTGAATGAATGAATGAATGGATGGATGAATGAACTGATGAATTAATAGATTGATGAATGAATGGATGGATGGATGAATGAGTGAATGAATGAATGAATGAGTGAGTGAGTGAGTGAGTGGATGGGATGGATGGATGGATGGATGGATGGATGGATGGATGAATAAATAAATGAATAAGCAACCTGTAACATCCAGTCACCACACCAATTATTCCAAAGAAAGTTGACAACATACATGTAAGGTATATAAAGGCAATCTCCTTCCATCATTGATACGTTATACCATGGTATATTCTGAAGACCAGGAAATTTATGCATGTCTACTTTCTCCACATCAACAGAAGAGTAGGAGCCATCTATTCTATCAATGTGTGCCTGTGGTCCAAACTTCTAACAACAGAAATGAAAAGACAAAGGATTTATCAAATGGGAAATCATTTTAACAGATTTTATGAAGCACGAACAGCACTTACTTTGTCAATCATTACAAACTTTTTGCTTCCACTGAAAAGACAATTAATGTTTTCTACTGCATCAAAATGCAAAACTGACTTTGTGCCCCCACTACTGAACCACATGACAGCATCTTGAAGAACATCAGTAAACCCTCCGCAGTGTAGACTTTTAATTAACATATATTCTTCTGAAATGGTAAAAATATTCCAAGAAAACCTATTGAATATCTTCTTCTAATGTTCACATAACATGTCGAGGACAAGAAAGATCATCTGGGCACCCAAACACTAAGATGTAGTGGGTTGAAAAACGAGGCACAACAGCTTCTCAAACCATTAACAATTAATGTAGAAATTTAAAGCAAAAGTTGGCCAAACTTTTGTTAAACAACCACCAACCTTGCATTTCTTTAGGTAGGCTTTCCACCATATAAACATCTTCTGTCTTGTAACGTTTAATAAAGTCTTGTAGTTTAAAATTAAATGTTCCCCAGGACCTATTTTCTTTCTTTCCTTCCTCAACATCCATTTTGAGGCTTCCAAACTTTTTGCTGAAAGAGAATTATATATGTATGGATATTCTCAGAATTTTCCCCAAGGGAACGTTATAGCCCACTTCTGAGACATGCTGCTATTGTCACACAAAAGTTTCAATATGAGGCATTATGCTAAATTAAATTTATTCTTTTCCTGTCACAGATCACTGAGCATTATGCACAAACGCATCATATTGAAACCTTTGTGCATGACAAGCAAAGCATATCTCGGAAGTTGGCTATTGGGGTGAGTGTGTGGGTGGGTGGTTATGATTGAACATTAAAATCAAAACTTTGTGTAGATGCATATTTTCAACCCTTCCACACACACATCAGACTTCAAAACTTTATATTCTTTTTTATTTCAAATGATAGTATCAAAGCTTTGATTATTTTACGTGCAAATATTTAATTTTTTTAGCCAGTGCACTTGGTTCAAAGATTCTAGGGTCAATAAAACCTTAAAGTAAACGTAAATAAATATAGCGTATATTTTTTTCCTAAGTACATATATTACACACACACACACAAAAAGAGGAAGAAAATACCTGGGAATCTCTAAAATATAACCAGAGCTTTCAATAATATTTGTAGTAGGCGGTTAGTCCTAAAAAGTAGGGGTCTGAATCCACTGGTGTTTGTATATAACTTTATTTGGCAATTAATTAATTTTTTGTCAAAATAGCCGGCAGTTTAAGGTGAAGTATCCGGCAATAAATCACCAGTAGCCGCCTTTTATTGAAAGCTCTGTATAACATGCTTGAGTAAATTGCCATGTCTAAATAGGAAAACCAATCTTTTAAGCTTTGAAACTTTTCAAAGTGTCATATACTAAGTATATGGCATATGGCTTTTCAATATTATGCCTTTTCATTTACAGGGTACGTGTTAATGAATCAGATATACTTTGATTTTGGCACATCCTGTCTTAAAATTTGTTTTAAAATTTACTAAACAAATTAATGAAAATATACTCTCAATGCCATTTTTTCAATTAACATGACATCTCTAATCATGATGTTAAAGTTATTCAGAGAAAAATAAAACTTTAATTTATTGCAAAAAATGATGATGATTTAAATCATATAAAACATGCAAAAATATTAAAACATGTCCTTTATCATATAATATAAGTCTTATTGCTTGTCAAACTTAGTGCATCCTGAAAATATCATTGAGTTGTCACAAATACTGATTTTTATTCTTGATTAAATTTAATTCTTTTTTTCAGCTTTCTACCAGTATAACATTCAAGGCAAAATTGCTGTTATTAAAAAGATAAGGTGTTAAGCTTTAGTTACTGATTTCAATGGAATTTGAAATGTTGGTATTCTGAGAAAATGTCATAAGGTTCCTGTACCAATGTGTTGAAAAGTATTAAAAAAGTTAACACCAAAAATCAAATATTAAATTTCATCTGTGAATTTAAGAAAGACATGGAAAAATGAAGATCAAATGAAAAGGGATTATTTTCATAAGATTGTATAGATATCTGCACGTGTGTATGCTGCAGCAGATGTTTTTAAATAATCCTTAGAAATGACAAAAATCGGAGAAAAAATCAATAAAAATATTAAGAAATCATGAAACTTAGCTTTTGATTACCCTTGACTTCACCTTTTTCATGAAATACTTTTACTATGGGTCTATGAAAAATTTTAAAGTCATATATTTTTTCTAAAATTAGTGGATTTTTTCCTATTAAAAATTGAGGATGTTTCTACAGTTCTCTTTATTCTGATATCTGATCATTTTTTACAGGAAAAATATAGAAACATTTACTTTACTGCAAGTAAGTACCGGTATATGAAACTTTGTTTTGATTTCAATTTTTAATAGACCGTTTTCGGGATTACATTTTCTTAAAAAATAAAGAAAATTAAATGAATACAATTGAATCCCTTTGTTATTTATTTGTTATTAAAGCCGCAAATTCCTGGGTTGATATAAGGGTTTTTTAATGGTTATTTATTTTGTTCAACCTTTAGAAGTCTATGACTTACGGGCATCTTGCACCCTGGGGATCAAAAGAGTACTATAAAAGCACCTTTTATTTTTAAAGCAAACAGAGGTCATAAAGGTCTAAAATCGCATTATCATTAAAATTTTCCACAGCTAAAAAAATGATAATCAAAATTAACGGGAACTAAAGAACGAAGTAGCTTTATTCTAGTGACGTTTGAGTCGATGTTTGAACTTTACGTGTCATAGTTGAACAAAAATATCACATAAATGGTGACTTAAAACTACATAAATAAAACACTGAACTGAGAAGTCGAGCCTAAACTTGTAATCGGAAATTACAATGCTGTGTTAGGATCGTGATCGCGGACAAAACAACAAATTATTATATCAAAATATTTTACAAAATCATTAGAAGGTAAATGTCAACAACCATAATTATAAACAGGTACACATCAAGAAGTTTTCCTTGAATTTTTACCTCAAATATTCGTCTGTCCAACGAGAATACGCAGGCATATTTTTGGCAGCTCCTTTAAAGAGAACAGGTCTGCCAGGTTTCACAAAGTTCTCAAAGAAATCTCTAGGTGAAGGGGTTTCTAGTAAAACACTGATGGGATGTTCTGGAGCTTGGTGAGACCCTAATGGTCGTAGATGGCCCGGTGGATCACCATCGCCTTGGACTATAGTGAAAACCATGTAAAGAAGAAGTAAAACGGGCTTCATATTTTTGATTTAGGAGCTTCCGCCCGCAAGAAAATTTGTCCAAACGAGAAAAAATTCACGTTCAAGTGAATAAAGCATCTTGTATTCGTGTAAATGAAATGCTTACGGCCAATTATTGACTAACAATAATTGATTATCGTTTAGGCTCGAAGAATTATCGACTGGACCGAAGCTGATTTCTGATATGCCGAATGAACTTCGCGAGTCTTCGTGTAACCGAGTTTGATCTCCGCGGAAAAGTTGAGAACAGCTGTCAAAGTGAAACAACTTGTTAATTTCAATATTTTCGTGTAAAATTTTTAAAAAATGTTTCTTTGTTTGTATAGGAAGGTACTATAATCTTTATAAAAGAGAATAAAAGTCAATACTGCAGGTGCTAAAAAAAATGCCGCTTTTATTAGTCATAAAAATACAGCATTTATCCTCTATTACATGTAAATTCAGTCCAGTTTTGCTCAGTTTTTCTTTAATAATGAGTAGTATTTGATCACAAAATTCCGTATGATACCAAACATATGAAACGTTTCTTTTACTGAAGTCATGCTTTGGCTAGATTCCCGCGGGTATCCCACAAACGCCATTTTGTGACGTCATGCAGTAAACATGGACGCACTTCCAAGGCAACTCCGCTAATTTATTCCTTTTTTCGATCATTATTATTTTGTAATAATCTTCTGCTGCCCACCATAATACAGCATTGAGTTTATTATAACCATTATATCGAAACCTATTTGTTACAGATCTACCATATTCAAGTCAGAGAAACTTCGGTTTGGTGTTCGATGCTTCAACTTCGATGTTCCGCCATCCTCAGTACAAGTTCTTAGAATATCAAAATGAAAGTCTTCTATATGTTATCTTAGCATCCTAGGAATTTGCGATCACAAAAAGCTTTGGAAAACTGAGTACGTCAAACCATTCCATAGTGTTCAGTACTTTGTCAAGTAATTTGGAGGCCATTTTGGTCCAGAGTTCCACGTTTCCAAGATGATGGCAACGAGAAATCCTAAAGTCACCCCCAAAAAATCTAGTGTTAAAGCCAAACGAAAAGAGCCAGCCAAAGAACAAGGTTGGTTCGTGATAAGACGATAATCAAGAGTTGTCTTGATAATAGGGGTTCTTGTGTTTTTAATTCACAAATATTTTTCGCTGGCTCCTAGAAATTAAGATGTTGAGCCTTGCCAGCCAGCTGAGTGTGGACAATGGCAAAAACTAACTCTTATTTATCTCATTTGATTTCCAAGACTTTAATGCGTACATTACAATAACACATGACCTGACACACATTTTATATTTTTGTTTAGAATTTTTTTTCTGAGCTCGATTTAGATTGATAGACAAAGAGTTTATTGGTCAAATGTGGTACCCTTATCTTGCAGTTTATAAGCATACATGTATTAAAGTGTCGGGAAAATGCCAGACGGTGGGGGATCCTGACATATACCCAACCATTCTTGATATTCCTGACTAATGAAAAATGATGAAGTCACACTCCCCAACCATCTGGAGGGTCTGTAAACAGAATGGGGAAAAATAGAATCGTTCCTGATTTTCCTGATCTTTTTCCGCCGTCCCTGATGGTCGGGGATTGTCATGTTTTCATCCTGACCATCTGAGATTTTCCCAGCATATGAAAACAAGGCTTAAGCAGTAAGTCTGCAAAAAACAAATACCTTTATAATGAAGTCAACTGGCTGGGAAGTGAAAATTATGAATTTTGTAGTATATAGAGACTACAAGGTTCATTCTCAAGATTGCTGAGCAGGGATAATCCAGGGGGAGGGTTGGGGGGGTCCAGACCCCTCCTGTCATACTTGAGGTTCAATTTTCCAACAGGTTTTGCTTAGTATACATTTGGACTCCTCCCTCTCAAATATTCCTGGATCTGCCACTGCTGACTTTATCAGAAAAATAGGCTATTTGCATGATGGTGTCATTTTACTACCACTAACAGAATGTTTTGTCAAAATGCTTTGGTATTCAGATTTTTCTACTTTCCTGGGAATAAAGACACAATTGGTAAAATTTGCCTAACAATAGAAGCCACTCAAAGCATTCTGGTTTTGGTAGTAAATTATGCCATCATGCAAATGGCCTTTTAGTGATGTAAATGTCTGAATAAATTTACAGAATGGAATTCTTTCTTTTCTAGCTTGGACAGACACTGATGATACAGAAACCACCAAAGAGTCTGGAGATTTAACAGAACAGGCCAAGGACTCTAGTGAACAAAGTGAGCAAAGTGAGCAAAGTGTACCACAGAAAGGTACTGGTAGCATCATATCAGTACGTGAGGCACCTGATTCTGAAAAGGATCCTATTGAAGGACCTTCTGATTTGGAAACCAATGGAGTATCAGAAGTGAATGGGATATCAAATGGTGTAGGAGAACAGTATCCAATGACAACAGATACAGAGGTACCTTATGGAACTGAGACGGATTCCACGGGAAGTGTGGAAAGTGGAACTAAAAGGAGAATTAAAAGGAATACTGTGGTACCAACAGATGGTGAGGATACAAGTGCTGGACGGCAGACCCCAGAAAGTGAAACAAGAAAAGGTACCAGAAATTCTTTCACTTGTATGTTGTATCTTTTGAATTGTGTGTTGATATATTTTTTGAAGATATTCTCCTCTTTCTTTAAGCAAACAGGGTGAGGATAGGGGTTTTATAGAAAGGGTATTACTCTTGCAGTGTGATGTGCAAATGTATGACTGGTGATAATGTATTGGCATACTTTTATGTGCAGGCTTCTGTATGTTCAACCAACACATTTTGATGAAAACTGTCTGGTTTTACCAAATAAGGCATGTAAAAGCTTGATTTGCAGCAAAAAAACATTTGTATAGAAGTATGTGAATATCTATCACCAGTCATACTTTTGCATGTCAGGAGAGATATTTGTAAGGAGAAGATATATTGTGCACATAATGCTGCATATATGTAGATTTTGATTCACATTTCTGCAGTACAGGGAATGTGCTGTGCAAGCTATTGTGTGCAGAGATTGACACATGGTGCAGTTTTGTTGCATTCAAATTAAATTGCAGACAAGAGTTGCACATGTGTCCCAGCATTTATACTAAGAAATAATTATCCAATGTACATGTACATAGAGGATGTGGTTATTTTCTTTTGGTACATTAACTAAATATGCAGTGGAGTCTAGCATAAACTAGGATGGAAGGCTTCTATGTTTAGTGTGTATGAGACAACATAAGAAAATTATCCCCTTTGACTTGTAGATGCTTGGAGTGCTGCAGAAGCTGATATTTCAGAGTCCGATGTCCCACCCAGTAGACCAAGCTCTGCTGCAGCAATGTATCAACAGGCTCTCACCAAATCTAGGAGTCGACCAGCCACAGCTCCTGGGAAAAGGCCACTCCCTCTTCCCTTAGAAAGGCCGATGACTGCTCCATCTTCAGCATTAACAGACATAAACAAAACAATAAAACATGACAGCAATTTACATGATGATCCTGTGCCTAGTACATCAGGTGTTCAATTGGAAAAACATGATAAAACACTGGCTAGATGGTCCAGTGACAAGCAGTTAGCATTAACTAATGGCGTAAGTTCCTTTTAAAAGCACAATGTGCTCAATATGTAAATTGCTTATCACTCTCATCACTTAATCCAGACACTTAATCAACAGCAAATTACTTAATTAATTTTAGAAATTTTTACAAAAATAGGAGGCTAAAGAATCTTGGACTATGGATATAGTGAAAGAAGGAACAAGAGATGGAGGTGGGTTCAATTGCATGCTTGCTACTAATCTTATATAGGTAACTAATTTGGCTACCAAATGGAATTTATACATGTTTTGATAATATGGTACAATAATAGAATGAACATGGATGAAATAATTAGCAATACTTATTCAATTGTCTCAAGACTATGTGCTGCCACTGGTAGTCTTCAGGGAATGGTGTAGAATCATGAGGCAATGGAATAGAGCAGTTTCATATGACTGTGAAAAGGCTGTGGCATGATCAGTGCCCTAATAAGCATGCCTTGCCGTGACTGTGATGTTTTCTAGATTTTTGACTGGCCTTGGCTTACCTTGACTGTGTCATGACCGTGTTTGCACCACATGCCTTTCACAGCTCTATGTATCAATGATTATTATATAGATATCAACGAAATACCAGGATTTCTCCTGTTTCTAAAACTTTGTACACAGTGAAGATATCATTTTTATCCTTCACATGTGAAGATATCACCATTGCCATGACTACCCTTGTATCAAGCAATCACAAACGGCCTTAAAATTCTTCCCTGATCCTGGATATTTCATTGATATTTATAAAATAAACAGAACGTTACATGTTTGCTTGGTAATATGAATTTTATCTTCTTGTGTTAAATATCTCTCATCACTTGTGAGAGATATCATCAACACTCAAAGATAAAATTTGTATCTCTGCACACCCATGTAATATCCTCTATTTATGGAACAATAAATCAGGGTTTAGAAACAAAGACACACACATGAAATAAAATACTTTAAAGTTTAAAACCATCCAATACAGTTGCTGGTAGCTAATCTTTGCAATATTAACTAATATGATATATAATTAATCTCTTCTGTTTTTATCAGCAAGTACAGTATCCAGCTGTGAGCTACTTGCTCCACCAAAGATTAGTGGAGAACAGAATGCATATATACCATTCTTTTACGCCAGAGAGTGCATCCAAAAGGTAAAGACTTTGCTAAATGACTGACAATGGGAAAGAAAAACTCTGTGCTTCCATGTCAAGCATGTCTCCAAGCATGTATAATTCAAGCAAGCACACAATTGTGGACTTGCCTCCTTTATTACTACCCCAAACTTATGAAATTCAAATCACCTACTGACCCATTGTAACTATTTAAAAAGATATTTTGATTGACTGTAATAGATTTTTCCATTGCTTTAGTTTTGAATAATTAGTGAAGGAAAGACTTTCTGTTTTTGCTCTGGTTTTAGGTTATGGATGACATGAAACGAATGAAAGCTAACCATATCAAAGTTATTGATCAGATACAAGACCAATACAGACTGATTGAAGATGAAATTCAGGTAAACAAGCTGAGCAATACTGAGATACAAAATTTAAAAGAAATTTCTTGTCTTTTTCCATTTGAGAAGGAAATATGAAAAATACGTGGGAAATAAAAAATATAAAAAATGGGATATAATACAGAAAACATGAAATGTGAAAGATAAAAAGTGACATAGGATTTATGAAATGTGATGTACAGTTTGACATACATACTACTTATGAAATGCATAATACCAAAGAATCTAAGAAGATATCAAATTGTTGTTCATATCTTGTTTTGACATTGTAACATTTCAGGGCAAATTCAACACCTTTGTGATCGGACTCAGAACTCAATACTCTGATAAGGTGGCCACATTCAGACATGTCATCGAAATACACAGAGAAGATACAAGCAGCAAACAGCAGTATTGGCAGGACACAGTCAAGGTGAATATATATACCTCTTATTAACTGAGTTCAGGGGGCATACCATAAGTTATGGATGTCCAAAAGTTTATCCACTGCCTTATATCCTAAAAAATGGGGAAAAAAACAGGGTCCATGACTTACATATTGTAGTGTTATGGAATGTCGTACCTTGTACGTGCTACAAGTCAGTATTGTATGTTTCCCACTCGTGCAGAGGTCTTGTTTCCATGGCAATGAAGTAATTGGTTAGGTTTTGAACATGACAGTTGAACACTTACAAAAGACATAATAATAAACTAATGCATGCCTTGTTTTGTTCATGTTTATCATAGAGTCTTCAAGCTAAAACCAAAAAGCTGCTTCAAGACAAGCGAGAACTGATGATTAAAAACCGAGATGAATTCAATAAACTAGAGGAAGAAAAGGTATTTGAAAAATGATAGATATCCTCACATTTTGCCTGAAATTTTGCAGGTGCGCATCCAGAAAGTTCAGAAAGGGTGGGAAAGAAATCAAAAGTACCTTAAATTGGGCCACCTAGATAAAGTTCTTTGAAGAAATGATCTCTCGCAAGAGGAGCTGCAGCCAGTGTTTTGTGTGAAACGGTGAAAAAAGACTTAAGAATTCAGGAAGAGATGAAGAAAATGGGGAGAAGACACGTGTTTTCTCCTCAAGGAACCCAGGAGAAAATCGCGCGCAGGATTTAAAATTAGGCGGGCTGTAGTGGCGATCATCAACGTGGAAAGCAAAAAAACCTGCTGACCTTTGTCTTATTGTTGGTTACAATTTGAAAAAGTCCCCTTTTTCAAGTAACATGTTTTGACTTTTCGTTTGTTTCAAGACTAAAGCAATCAAAGACTTGACTGACATGTTGGACGCAAAACATGTAAAATACACCGCAAGTAAGTCATAGTGTAATGATTAGAAACGCAATGCTCACACTTTTTCCCCCTTTTTGTTAAAGTGGGCGAATGTTTTCAATTTTGAAAGCATATCATTTTGCATTGTTGCTGCTCTTAGCCTAACCCTTGATTATTTTATGAATTTCCAGTGCTCAAGGATTTAAAAAATGAGCGAAATAAAGCTCTAGAACTCGAAGAACGACTCCAAGCATTAGAAGAACAAAACAAGAAACTACAAGAGGATTTTGACTCCAATAAAGGAACATATGAACAAGAACTAACTGTCATCAAAGCGAAGCATGAAGAACAGCTACAAGAACAGAAACAACAGCTCGATTTGTTGTTGAAAGAAAAGGATGAAACGTTGGAAAAAGAGAAGAAAGAGAAAGAGGAGTCTATCGAAGAAGAGAGAAAAAGATTAACTGAAGAAAACCAGAAATATCTTGCAGACATTGAAGCAAAGGAACTTGAGCTCAAGTCTTTGAGGGAAAAACTGGAACAACTGAAAAGTACAGGGTATGTGTTTGCTATTTCGTTCACAATAAAGGCTTTGACACAGGATCGGATGCGACATTCCCTGCGACATTGCTTGCAACGGAAAAATCGCACCGTGTGTTCCACCCGTGCAAACTGTTGCGCGCGACGTCCCCGACGACCGTCGCAAAAGTAGAAGTCGTTTCTACTTCTGCGACGTCGCGCGCATTAGTTGCACGGGTGGACACACGGTGCGATTTACCCATTGCAAGCAACGTTACAGGCAACGTTGCATCGAGTGTCCGAGTCGAGACGTTCCTTCGCGAATAAAGACCTGGACACACGGCACAACCTGCGCGCAACAAAACAGTTATTTGAGAAAAAACCTGCTAAAACGTCTGACTAAGTATTCTAACCAGCGGTACACCAAAAAGTCGTATTTCATTGGCTGCAAACATCGCGCCATTGCCAGGAATATTACACAGGGTTCCCAGGGGTCAGGGAAAAACACAGTCAGGGAAAAGTCAGTGAAAAGTCAGGGATTTTTTTATTTAGTCAGAGAAATTCAGATTTTCACCTAAAGTCAGGGAAAAGTCAGGGAATTTTGGTCACAGCTATCCCATAATAGCCGTCATATGGTTAATATAGTTGCATTTTTAAAGGATAAAGGTATCAAAACATGAAATGCCTTCAAAAAACACCCTCAAGTTTGTATAGAAAAAACATTATAAACCATTGACATCTTGAAAAAATTCTCATGTGATTGTCATTGTAGATATAAAAATTTGTTGCGGACAAAACATCATATAAATTGTTTATGTTTTTCTTGTGCAAAATCGTCAGTGAAATTGTTATTTAGTCAGGGAATAGTCAGGGAATTTAGTTTTTCAAAATGACTGGGAACCCTGTTACAGATTTGGTCACACGATGAAATTTGTTGCGCGCAACCAGTTGCAGAGCATATTGCACGTAACCGTTGCACCTTGTGTCCGATGACAAAAGCGAGAAAAAATATTTCCTGCCCCCTAAAAAATCCTACGTCTACTTCTCCGACAAGCTTCGACTGTCCCTAAGAGTTTTTTCGTCTCTCTTAGGGCTATTGCTGTATCTGCTGATGTAGTAGCAACAACACTCGCTACTTCTGCTGCTGTCGAAACTAAAGAACTCAAAGAAGAAAGCCAAGAAGAGGTGAAAGAAAGAGCTGAAGGAGAGACAACAGAACCAAAGGTTGCCACTGTACCCGATACCAAAGAGATTGCAAAACTTACGGAAGAAAAGAACAAATTGAACGAAGAAAAAACTAAGATTGAAGAAGAACTGAAAAAGTTTGAGGAAGAAGTCGCTAAAGTCAAAGAAGAGTTAGAGAACGAGAAACAAAATGTTATCAAACTGCAGGAAGAGAACAGCCAACTTGGAAAAGAGAAAACGAGATTCGAGAAACATGCTACCGAGAATAAACAGGTATAACTTAGAATTTTTTGTCGCTAGCTTTTTCTTTTCAAACGAAGCATTGTCGTATTGCATTAGATTGTGATGGTTTTTCGACGCAAAACTAAGCTGAAAATCTAACATTTTCGTCTGGTCTTAACTATTTTCTTTCTCTTTAAATAGGAAATCCGCGAGCTTCGTCTCCAATGCACGTCTCTTCGCGAGCAACTCCAAGGTTTGCTCGAGGCTACAGCTCAGACTAAAGACGACAAAGAAACAGAAGAAAAGCTCCAGGCCGCTGAGAACGAGAAAAAGGCTCTCGAAGAACAACAAGCAAAAATGAAAGAGGAGTTTGAAAAATGGAAAGAACGGTTTCAAGCGGAGCATGACGGCGAAGAGCCAAGCGAAGATGACAGGTAGGTTACTGGTTCAGTTAACGGGCAAAAAACGCGAAACAGCTCGCAAAAACTCACGACCACTTCAGATACGTCTAACCTTGAAATTGCCTTTTAGGAGCGAAGAAATCCACCAAATGATGGAGAAATTAAAAGAAGAGGAAGAAAGATTAAAGAAGGCCGAAAACACCATCGCTGTCATGACAATGTTGAAGGAAGGTTCTGTTCCAGAAACACTGCCTGCAGTCGGTAGGTCTTTCTTGACCGGTTTCAGTTTTCAAGAAACGTAATTTAAATTTCTTGTATAGTTAGGTACGGTCAGGGAAAATAGACCTTTTCCGAATTCGCTTGGATGATCATGAAACAATGGTTCCAAGTCGAGACTGAACTCGATTCTTTTGTTTATCAAGGACAACCTCGACTTGAAACCATTGTTTTGTTATCATCCAAGCGAATTTGGGAAAGGTCTATTACAATAAGGAATCCTTCTGCAATACTACTGCGTATACAGCTATTTCAAAAAGGTTGGTAAAGGTTTTGTTGCATCTTACATCTTGCATCTTGCATGCACTATGAATTATATGTAAATATTGTTATCAGTAGATACAGAAGAAAATTATGCCGGCTCCATACACCGAAGAGTTACGCTGGAGGATTATTTGGTTTATTGAAGGTTCTCACAAGAGGAAACAGTGCATTTCAGCCTTTGGTATGCAACATGCAAGATGCAAGATGTAACAAAACCTTCACCAACCATTTTTGAAATAGCTGTATACACGTCAGCTCGTTAGGAGGGTTATCTTTTACTCGGTGCACATTGCGCTCTCGCCTCTACGCATTTAAAAAAGTGATAAACTAATCAAAATCCTTGAAGATGTTTAAAAGCCTTGAAATAAAATAAACTGAGACTAGCTATTAGTAGGCGAGATTATTTTTCTTGGAAATTCTTCATGAAGTTGAAAAAAAAACTTTTTGAGCTTAGTCTTCTTTTGCTGTTGGACTTGTCACTTTTGCAGGCGAGCGCAGTGCCCTGCTGTTATTAAACGCTGTTTTTTCAGCGATAGCAAGCGTCATTTTTTCTTGTTTTGTCTAGTTTTAGATGACCCACCCCTTTTGGCTCTAAACATTAATGACCCTCCCCCTTTCTTCCCACCCCTCCCCCGCTAATTTATATCAAGTTCCTGTTATAATTTTTCAATTATTTTAGCTTCGGGAGTAAGTAATGAGAGACTCGAAGAACTCGAGGATAGGATCAACAAATTGGAAGAAGAACGCGACAGCCTTGAAGTTAAAATAGAAACACTACAGAAAGAGAAAGACAACGAGTTGGATAAACTAAACAATGAAAACGACAGCTTGAACGAGAAAAACTCCAGTCTAGAAGAGAAAATAGCTGAACTGAATTCCGAGAATGAAGAGCTTAAAGTTGAGCTTAGTGAAGCGAGAGATAGTGTTCCTATGTCGCCTTCAAGTCCCGTCCTTGCTGTTGAGGGAGAAGACGTTTCTGTAAGTAGACTTCAACTCTTTCACTCAGTAAAAAGAATTGTTTGTTGGTTCTCTCCCATGCTCCGGGTTCTCCGGTTTTCGTGCTTCCGCAAACGAACAGTTTCTAAATTCCAATTCTATCATATAACGAGGACCACAGGTTTGTTTATACTGATACCAATCAATCAGATCTGTCTATAACATCCCATTGAATGTTGCAGGAAATGTCTTCAAGACTGGTTGAGCTTCAAGATGAACTTACGAAAGCCTCTCAAGAACTTGAGCAGGAGAAGGCTGAAAGGTTGGCCAGGATGGACGAGCTGGACGCCCTTAAACAGGTAGAGACTAGTTCTAGTTTTTAAACTTTTTGATTTGTAGAAATGCGACAACGTTCTGGACCATGAACAAGGTAGGCAAAAGCTCTTAAGCACCTTTTTATCTTCACAGGAACTGGAAGCCTTAAAGGAAGGCTCTGCCGGAGATGCAGACAATCTTAGAGCAGAATTAAACTCGACGAAAGAAAGTCTAGAAGCTGAAATTGAAACTAAAAGCAAGGTAAGATTTTTGGTTTTAGTGTCCACACAATAGAAACGCACAATATAAACACAATCATGGCTAACTGTAGTTTTGTAAAATTGTTTTTTAAACTGTTTTTCTATATCATGCGGTCGCTGTAGGATTTAGAAGAAGCGAAGAAGAGAATTGAAGAACTAGAACAAAAGCTCATGGCGAACGTTCCTGTGGATACAGCGAAAGAAATGAAATCTTATCAAGAGAGGCTGGTAAGAAAATCATTTTGAAAAAGTATACAGACCAAAGAAAACAAACTGCATCATCAAACTCTTTTGTTATTTGGACAGGCTGTGCTTCAGAAGGAAAAGGAGACTCTGACCAAGGAGAACTTGACACAGAAGGCTAGCGTTACGACACTAACTGCGAAAATCGAAACCCTTAATAATAATCTTGAAAGACAGAAGAATAATGAGAAGGAATTACAGGTTTGTAGGATGACGTAATTTCACGCTGTTGTTCTTGTTGTTGATGGTATTTTTCAAGAATGCTACTATTATGTCTTTTGTTTTTCAATTTGCTCGGCTGCTGTTGCTATTGTTGTTGTTGCTGCTGTTGTTGCTGTTACTGCTGCTGTTGTTGGTGTTGTTGTTGCTGCTGTTGCTGCTGCTGCTGCTGCTGCTGCGGTTGCTGCTGCTGCGGTTGCTGCTGCGGTTGCTGCTGCGGTTGCTGCTGCTGCGGTTGCTGCTGCTGTTGTTGCTGCTGCTGTTGTTGCTGCTGTTGCTGCTGCTGCGGTTGTTGCTGCTGTTGTTGCTGCTGTTGTTGTTGCTGCTGTTGTTGTTGCTGCTGTTGTTGTTGCTGCTGTTGTTGT
>WUAP02150789.1:0-10933 GCA_015163945.2 Stichodactyla helianthus
CCTTGTACTTTTGGAAAGGTTATACTTTGATAATTAAAAATTTGATATTTTCTAGTCAGAGTTAATACACAGAGATTTCCCTCTATAACCTATGTTCTTGTTTGACAGAATTGTGTCACCAAATTGAAGCAGCAGCTGCACAAATAAAACGACTAAAGTTTTGCAATATCATTGCCAGTTAAATCCATAAAATAGTTAAAGTATTGGCCTCATTTTTCTGCCCTGCCGCTGTCACTCTTAAAAGCATCAGAGCAACAGGAAGCCCGAGTAAACGCTCGTAGAGCGTCTAGTTTTCAATAATTCCTTTAAGAGCCATGGGTAAAACAATGGTGTATTTTGAATTCAGTACTTCAGTTTCAAATAGCTGTTATTACAGCTGAACCTGCAGTGAGATAATCTTTTGTTTTAAGAATCATGAAAATGAGGCTGTTGGGTCAATATAATGCATAACAGCTATTCTCTGTTATGATGTAGTTGTTTATCCTTCGTGTTATCCTTAGTTATTAATATTTGAAACTGAAATGAGGCTAACCCTGCAAAATTAATCTAGATGTACAAAGGTATTTTGCAAATTCGAAAAAGGTCTGATGTCACCATTATGAGCTATAACATTTAAGGACTACTGTTCAAAGAAATTTGAGATTTAACTTATTACTTCTCGCGTCAACACCAAAAATTAATTAAAGATATCCACTCTCTTATATTGAGTGATATCATTTCTTAAATTGAACAACATTGCTATACTTATATTGAGAATCAGTGTTCTTAAAATAAGCACAATAAGAATCAAGGTATACTCTAAGAGAAAACCATCTCTTATTTCAAGCGTTTATCCATCTTGTAATAAGAATTTGCAATAATACTAAGAACAAAATATTCTTATTGCAAGAATATAGTTACTTAATCCTAGAGCTTGGTCAAATTTCAGTTTTTACAGTGGAATGTTAATAACAAAATCACTTAACTTACCGACCACTTCTGCAATGACAAATAACAAACAAACAATACTGGCGATCGTCAGCTTCCTCCTTGCGTTCTTATTCTTGAATATTGGCCTGAACGTGTGACAGTGGACGTCGATGAAGTAGGAGCTGTTTGGTTCACTCGATTGGTAAGACACCAGAGGCGCTTGTTCGATGTCTAAATCACTTACGTCAAAGTTCTCACAATTGCATACCAAACCACTGCAAACATTCCTAGAGCAGTTATTAGCTTGAGGTATAGAGGATCTTATAGACTCTTGGTGCTGTACCATGGGACTTAGTTCGTCCATTTCGTTGTCTTCTGCATCCAGAAGAGGGACGAGATCTGACCGGCTCATCATATATTAGCTTTAAAAACACTTGGTATCCGAATTAGAAATTTGAGCCCACAATTTTCTGGTTAGCAGTTGAAATACTTGGAGTCGACGTTAAAAACGAAAATTGACGCAAAAAGGATATTGTATATTCTAACAAAGACTTTAAAAACTCGATTTTTATTTGTTATTTACATTTATGAACACAAGTTAGAAAAGACTCTAGAGGAGTAAATAAGAAATTTTGGGTTACCTGTGGTTACTTAAGCACAGGAAGCCCAGACCGGCCAGAGCTGAGGTGTCTGGAATAAACGGAAACTGCGCTTCGATTGCTGTCGGACTCATTATTTTCGTGCTCATGCGCATCGCTTTCTCGCGATGTTATTCGCGGGGGAGGGGGGGGGGACGTGGACGTACAGACTTTTGAAGGCTGTCCGATTCGAGGTTTGGTTACTTCCGGCTCCCGAGTGAAATCTGTTAAAATAAAGCGTGTTCACTATGACATTTGAACAAGTAAAGTTAATGACCGAGTTTTGGTGCAAATATTCGTAAATGTTGTGCACACTATTATGGAAAATTCTAAGGTTTTGGTCTTCATTTCTCTGCTTGAGCATTTACCAAAAATTCCAGTTATTGTGTTTTGTATAAAGGGGGGGAGGGGCGCATTTCAGTAATAGCGCACACAGTATCATTACGATTATTTGCACACAACAAGTATACTTTAACTTTATATCACTTGTTTGATAGGATTTAAGTGTCATCGCCTGGGTCTACTTCCCTAGTCACTTGTTTTCAAAGTTTTGCGTCTCTGGATCGCAAAATGTCCATTATATACTACTATCAAAAATGCCTAATAAAATCTGTATATCCTACGAAGGTTTAGTATCGACCATCTTTTCATATGCAGGCATCGATCTATCACTGAGATCCAGTGGACATAAACTAAACAGTTGAAAAGCGCATAAAAGTCAAATATTCACGTACAAAACCGCGACGGCCAGGTGTCAAGATTGCGTGCGCGCAACCGGGCGCGGGTAGACTCGCCACTGCAACGTTGGCAAAGTAGACAAAACAAGGTCTTCTAATTGTATTCCAGTGCGGACCATGTCAAGTAGCAATCGACATAAACCCCCTTTTGCTCAGTTACCGAGTTTTTACCTTACTAACGCGCGCTCGGTATCTAAAAAGTTAGACGAGTTGACCGCCCAGCTACTGACAGTTCACATGGTTATTGTACCTTTCACTGAGTCTTGGCTCCACTATCTCATTGACAGTGATGTCCTTAGTATCCCTGGTTGCACTCTTCAACGCAGAGATCGGTATGACCAAGGAGGTGGCGTTTGTGCTTTTGTGTCAACCAACATCCCATTTAAGCGTAGGCTTGATCTCGAGTCTCCAGAGCACGAAAGCATGGGGCTGTGGCTCCGTCCCACTCGTCTCCCGCGCCCTTTGTCTGGCATTATTTTTTGGCGGGCTCATGTACTGCCCTGAGGCGTCCGCGCAAGTGGATAGTGACAGAGCCACTTACATCATTAACGCTTTAGACTCTGTCAGGTCTGCTCACCCTGACTGTGGGGTAGTTCTTCCCGGAGATTTTTATACAACGGGAATAACTGACATTTTAATCCATCAGAATTTAAGGCAGATTGTTCGTGAGCCCACTCGGGGCAATAGCATACTTGATGTTATCATAACTAACTTAGCTGATTTTTATGGCAGACCATCTGTTTACGCGCCCCTAGGTTTGTCTGACCATGGTTCTGTATGGAAGCCAAATACAAGTAATATAAATGAGTTAGCTCTGCAACGCGCTAAGGAAAAAAGATCCTTATGCGCCGCTTTCCTGAATCTGGGCTCAGCGCCTTTGGGAGATGGGTTGTGGGGCACCGCTAGTTCGACCGGGTCCAAACTGACGACCAGTCATAAGTTGATGCTTTAACCCACTTTATTCACGGGCGGCCTCACGTCTGCCATCGATACTTCTTTCCTGTAAAATGTGTCTAGATTAACTGACAAGCCCTGGATGTCCCCCGAAATTAAGTCACTTATACTTGAGCGTCAACGGGCTTTCCACTCTGCTTCTACTACCGAATAGCTTCATCTTAAGAGCAAAATTCGGGAGGTGATCTGCAAACGCAAGAAGGAGTTTTACGAAAGGAAGCTGCGTGACCTTAAAGCGATTGATCCCAGGAAATGGTGGAATATGGTAAACAAGCTCGCCGGAAAAGCTAGCTAGCGGTAGTGGTGAGATTAGTTATGCTGACGAGGATGAAATTATTTTATCTGGCAAGATTCTCGCAGAACGTCTGAACAGATATTTTTTATATCTGTGATGTCTGATGTTCCCCTACTAGATATCAGCAAGCTGCCGTCTTTTCTTCCATCTCCCGAACAGCCACCTGAAATCTTTGTAACTCGGGTGCGCAAAAAGCTGCTTGGGCAGGTCATTTTCAAGGCTTCAGGCCCTGACGGGATCCCGTCACATATCTGGAAAGAATTTGCACCGGAACTGGCTGAGCCTTTGACTAAGATCTTCAACTGTTCTAGCTCTCTCTTCTGGTATATTTCAAGCACAGTGGAAGGACTCTAACATTACTCCTGTGCCAAAGATCACGCCCATAACTGGGGATGGGGACCTGAGGCCAATTGCCCTTACTCCTGTAATATCTAAAGTTCTGGAGGACTTCGTACTCGAGTAGCTTATTGAAGATGTCGAGCACGTTGTTGAACCCAACAATTTGGCTGCCTTAATGGCACCTCACGTAACGACCTACTGCCTCTTGGATATGATTCACAACTGGCTTTCCTCCATTGAACAGCCTGGTACATATCTTCGCGTGTGTTTCCTTGACTTTAGTAAGGCGTTCGACTACATTGACCATACCATTCTGGTTTCGAAACTTATCCATCTCGGTGTTCGCGGTTCTTGGTAAAATAAATCTGCAGTTTCCTCAGTGGTCGTCGCGTAAGCTGTCGAGCTCAATCACATTATCTCAGACTGGGCCCCTGCGCACGCAGGCATTCCCCAAGGCACCAAGCTGGGTACCATCTTATTCCTGTTGATGATTAACGATTTAGCCACCCAAACACTTCTGCATGCAAGTCACTGGAAATATGTTGACAATCTAACAATATCAGAGGTTATTACCTCTCGTGGTTTTTCATCCTTGCAAGCAGACTTGGAGTGGACACCATCTCCCATTGGGCAACGTGCAACAACATGAATCTCAATCCAAAGACATTTAAAGAGATCGTGTGTGTTCCCATAAGGTACTTGGCCACATTCTATCCAACACCCTTAAGTGGATTAAGCATGTGGATGAGATGGTCTTGAAAGCATCAAAGTGCCTATACATCTCAAGGGTGTTAAAACGCGCAGGAATTCCATCTGGCGAACTCATCGAAATCTACCAGGATTTAGTACTGTACGGGATTTCTCGATATATTGTCTCAGTAGCCCACTGTCATGGTTGAGCAAGCAAATCTTTATTCCTCTAATGATCTAGTAATGATCTGGTAATGATCTGGTCAGCTAAAATAAGTACGATCGATAAATAATTAGCCTAATGCGCCGTTTACAGTTGCTGTTATGGTCAAATGATTTATAAAGTGAAATACACTACAAAGAATCAATTACACTACAGATTAAAGTGAATTACAATAAAGTTGAGGACTTGACAACGTTGGCGGGTCAATTAAACGATTCGACAATAATATTAATCCCGGAGTACTTGCTTAGAAAATATGTCGACTTGACTTCTATCGAATGATATGCTATACTACATTAAAACGCTAGGACGCTGGGAGATTAAGTTAATCTCTTGTCAATCAAGACGATCAATCAAATACGTGGATTACTATGGAGACAGCTATGAGTACGATCTGTCCTTGAATACAGTTGTCCGACATGGGCTACACGCCCACCGTACTACTTAAAAAACAAGATCGAGAAAGTGCAGAAAAGAACATTGCGCATTCTCTTCCCGCCTAACGCTCATTATTGTGACAGCCTCGCATTTTGTAACTCCACCCTCCTTGACACCAGATTCTGGTGTCGAGGCGGATGGAGTTACGAAATGCGAGGGTACCAGAAGAGATGAACTGTACTGTGCTTGCGTCTATGGCGCAACATTTCCGACCCTGAGTCACGGGTGCACCACCTCCTGCTCCCTCCGCGCACTGAATGTCACTCATACAACCTGCGCAACAATCATAAGGTAACATTGCCTAAATGTCGTACACAGCGCTTTAAAACGAGCTTATTTCCTGCTATGACCTTTAAGACATCTAAGTAATTTAGATCAATTTATACATTATATATTACTTATCACTATTCACTATCTATTTATATCTTAGATATTATATTATACTTCTTGTAATCCCAGTCTCTAGAATTCCGTTGTAATTTTGCTTTTCATTTTTCTATTTGTAAGAATAATGTAATTCACCTCTAGTGCGATTATATGGTTTTTTAAATAAGCCATCATCATCAACATCATTATTACTATTGTTATTATTATTATTGTTGTTGTTGTTGTTGTTGTTGTTGTTGTTATTATTATTATTATTATTATTACGTACGTACCGACTAGTGTATCGGCTGTTGTTAGCCCCACATATTTCCTTCGCTCACTCATGTTTGAACTGAAGATACCATTACCTTATTATATAGATATGAATGAAATACCAGGATTTCTCCTGAAAGTTCATACACAGTGAAGATATCATTTTTATCCTTCACATGTGAAGACATCACCGTTGCCATGACTACCCTTGTATCAACCAATCACAAATGGCCTTAAAATTCTTCCCTGATCCTGGATATTTCATCGATATTCATAAAATAAACAGAACATTACATGGTCGCTTGGCGATACGAATTTTATCTTCTCCTGTTGAATATCTCTCACTCGAAGATAAAATTCGTATCCCCGCGCGCCCATGTAATATCCTCTATATCACTTCATAGTAAGCAGTACCATCCCAGCTACAGACACGCCGCAAATGTCGTGATATTCAGGACGACGTTATATTCTTACCATATTTTCTTTTAACTGGTCATAATATCAACTTCATGTACTAGAAATGTTGGCTCCCGCACTTTGCATGTAACATGTCTCTGCATACACGGTTTAGAGCGGATTTTGTCAGAGTGGGAAACGGTAAGACAAATTCGCAGTAGTACCGTATTTTAACGGTAACTATGCGCAGTGATTGGAAGATTCAAAGGGGCGGATCCAGGAATGTTTTGAGGGAGGGGTGCACCATTTATGTTCAGGACTCAAGCACCAAAATAGATAATGATATTGTCATAATTGACTGTAAATCGCTCATTTCAGGGGGTGCACACCCCTTGCACCCCTCCCCTGCATCCCGCGCCCCCGATTCACCCCAAAATAATTTGAAGCCATTTCAGTGTTACTGCATACCGTACTGTGTACGTGCTGTAAGTCAGTACCGTACGTTACCGCTCTATAATGCTTCGCATTGTTAACGTTTCGGTTGAAAAAGAAATAAGTTTTATTGTTTACCAATAATAACCAAAATTGTGTTTTCGGGGGTTCGCACTCGCATGGATATAAACAGTGAACTGAAGAGGTGAATATTTTGTTTTCCGTGTTAGGGAGGTCAAAACAATGGTCCCAGCTAGGGACCCGATTTGGGGGGGGGGGGGTATTATATGCCGCCACCACCAATCATCCATTTTTTAAAATCAGTGTCCGCCTTTGTCTTTGAGGATTTTTATTTTTTAATAAGTAACTTGAATTTCTATTAGGCCTGGGCTATATATAGCTTCGATGCTTAAAGAGAACTAGACACCAGCTAGGTACTCACATGGGATAACTGAACAGTTTTGTTACAGTATTCATTTATATATCTATCATCTATCCTTTGGCTACAGTTTAGTTAAACATTTCCTTGAGGTGTTTTAATCTGACACAGTACAACGCTGTGATTGACCCAGTCTTTTGTTAGGACAAGTTATAACACTTAGCTAATCGCTTCTACATGTTCTATAGTTAATTAACGTTCCCTGAAAAACGCCTAAATCTAAAACTTTCATTTATCTTTTGGTTACCAACAAACTGGCATACTGTAAAAGCTGGACTGGACTCAGCTTTTACAGTATGCCCAACAAACTTCGCTGTAGGCTATCTAATAGAATTAAGGAATATATGTCCAAGTTGTAGAATTTGCAAGCATACAGTGATTTCATCTTATTGTAAAGATAAAACAATTATGATAACAAAGGAAAAAATTCATGATTCCGCTCTCAGACCTAAGACTTTAGGCTTTAGTCAGCGACAATGTTAAGTGGATTAGCTATATACAATCAGTCTGTTCCCGAGGTCGAATCCATCAAAACACTGAAGAGAAATATGTCCAGAGCGGGAAGTGTAACACACCTGTCAGTGCGATACAAAACAGAACACTGTTACTGGCTAATGCATCCACTATTCATTATGTGATCGCCAAGGGCACTCACAGGGACACCCTCAGTTGTAAAATGGCAAACGTATTTTTTTTTCTTTTAGCCGGATGCCTTCTAAAACTAACGGAAGCCGAATGTCCTAGTGTCATTGATGTCAGATTTGTATAGGTGTTTACTTTGACAGATCATTTGTTCGTACTTCTGTAGGTCATGTCGTGTAACTTTTGCCAAGTTGTAAAATGGCAAACGTTTTTTTTTTTTCTTTTAGCCCGATGCCTTCTAAAACTAACGGAAGCCGAATATGTCCTAGTGTCATTGATGTCAGATTTGTCAGATTGGTCGTGCTGACCAATTTACGTTTGAGTGCTGCTACTTTTTACTTTTTGAGTTAGTTTGTTGGAATAAACGCAAAGAGAAACTACAGATGTAGAAATGCTTCGACTGCCTAATTAGGCCATGCTAAAGACGCACTAGTCAATAAAAATCCCGCCAAACGTTTAAAAGATGGATATAACTTACTGTTGTTGTTTCAATAAAAGTTAACAGGGATTATAGAAAAACAGAAATTTTCTGAATAATTATATAGGTACATATGTGACGAAATTTTCGGATTTCTTAGATACGTATAATAATATATACGTACAGAGTCTTATTCAGAAAATTTCGGAAAACCTAGTCTGTATATATATATACGGATTAGCTTTTTCGAAATTTTCTGGAAAAGTCAATCCGTATATATTACTTATACATGTCTAAGAAATCCGAAAATTTCGTCACATATGTATCTATATAATTATTCAGAAATTTTCTGTTTTTATAAGTCCCCAAGTTAACACACGACTTTTCCCATTAGCAGTACCTAGCGAGACCAGGAAAAAATAAATTAGCGGGGAAATCAGTTCAAATGATGTCTTTAACTACTACATGAGGTAAATTCCTCAAATTTACCTACAAAAGGTACAATGGTTATGGGTCTGATCAGTGAACTTTCACATGCCGTTTTACTGAAGGACAACATTTGAAAACCTCTCATGAGATTACGTTTTTTTCTCCTTTAGAAATTGTCAAGTTTTGATACTGTAAAAAATATCTCTGGATCAGTTTCTGTCACGTGTTCAAACGACAACGATGTCAGTCAGTGTACCCTTGTCCGTCCCAGTGGTAATTTGTGAGCAATTCACTGAAAGACGAATC
Source organism: Stichodactyla helianthus (assembly GCA_015163945.2). Lineage (NCBI taxonomy): Eukaryota > Metazoa > Cnidaria > Anthozoa > Actiniaria > Stichodactylidae > Stichodactyla > Stichodactyla helianthus. The sequence goes on from WUAP02150789.1 coordinate 8,925, forward strand.
GGTTTTGAAAGTTTAGATAAAAGCCAGATAAATTTGGGTGAAAATGGTAATTTAACACCGTCGGTCGGTGTTATTTGGGCTCACTACCAAAGTGACCTCACTACCTAAGAAAAAGAATTCGTCCGGTACTTTTAATTTGTTCATTATACAAGTTACACTAAAAGTTTAGTTAAACTAGACGCTCTGAGAGCGTAAACTGGGCTACCTGTGGATTGACGTCACACTTTTCTGTCATAGACGTGACTTTTGTCACGGCTTCACGGCTTTAGTCTGAGCGGCACGTGTACAGCGCGTGATTGGGAATTTTCGTTTTATGTTGGCGCCGCTAGCGTAAAACTACTGTCGTTCTTTACACCAGAGCAGTAATGTTGCTGGAATTCATTGGCTTCAAAAAAACTGGAATTTTAAAATGTATGGCGTACAATCCCCGCCAAAAATCAAAGTTGCAAACCAACAATGAATTCCATAAATCAACAATAAAGTTCGGCTTGCAAAGTTCAAACACTCTGAGTCCAACGTTTATCTTTCCTCTCAAACATTTGAAATCTCACGTTATAAAATCCAAATTCTCAAGCCTCAATTTCCAACTCTGTAAACTGTTCCCGATCGAGAACTTTAACTTGATTTTTCAAAGGTCGATAACGATCTTTACAAACATCAACTCCCCACATCGAACACTTTCACAAACGTTAATCTATTTTTTAACGTGATCCTAAAGTCCAGTTGTTACATGAGTTAATCATTCTTCTTCGAACTTGCTTATTTTACAATGAAGAATGTTGATGACTGGTGTGTTGAAAGTTGAGCTCTGAACTACGTACCGATCCGCCAAAAAGGATCGTGTGTCAATGTGACGTCACAAAAAGCTTTTCACTTATTACAACGAAATATGATACCAGTTTGACCTTACTAGAAAGTTTGGGACGAGTTGCAGATCAATCCGAAAGGATCCAAAGACCACAAGGTAAGATTTATGAGGAAAAATTCCAGATATTGTCAACATAAACTTGATGTGCGATATCTGCCTTGGAAACTCTACTTATTTATTGCAAAATATATTTTTATTTCAGCACAAAATCCACCAAAATTGGGCCTTCCTCTACAAACATGCCAATCCGTCATCATTTTAAGGCCCTGGCTTTAATTCAAGGGCCGCGCCATCTGGACCCATACCATCCGGAGGTGCATCAGAGCCAGGGCCATCTGGCATTCAAAATCAGGTCATGTCATTGAACATCGGCGGCTCTTCTCCTTTCCAAGCGGTGGAATGGGAAAATACAGCAAAGGGAAAGGGAAGGCAAAAAAGTGCAAACCTGCACATTGCACTTTGGAGATAGCCTTGTGGCATTCTAAGGCTAATAGTTGAATTATCGTTTTGTGCAAAAAAGGACAGGCTCATGCAATTCTTCATCGGATAAAGTGCTATATGTACCTGAATTAAATAAAAGATAATAGATATTAATTAGCTTTAAATATTAGATGTTTTAGATATTCAGTATTACAAACCAGACTGTTTCCCTCGGTCCCAGTCAATTAGTGTTAATAATTACTCTCTCTTACTTTCCCCTTAAACTGAGACAATACGTTGATATTCTTCTCTCCACAATTCTCCTAAAACGTTGCTATTTTCTGTAACACTAAATCCTTGATCTAGCAGGAAGGTAATTGTTCCAATGAAGTGTCGATTTTTGGTCTTTTACTGTACGACCACCGCTTCTACTAGTCTGCGCTTCAGTGAGCCATTGTAAACAATGTTGTGAAGTTGCTGGTATACTCTGGTCATTGTACGTATTTATAACGATATGAGGCACATCCAAAGTGACTAGCATCCTATTGATGTAATCTACTCTTGATCTTAAAGCATCAATGTCACTAAGATCTTTCGCTTTGCTAGGCCGGTAATAGCGCTTATGGCGTTAACTCCGCCATTGCATCAAGCTTGCTAGTAAGGTCAAACTGGTATCATATTTCGTTGTAATAAGTGAAGAGCTTTTTGTGACGTCACATTG
>WUAP02150800.1:0-10933 GCA_015163945.2 Stichodactyla helianthus
AAAATGATACCAAGAACAGTTTGTCCCCCGGGGGGTGCAGCCAACTCGAAAAATCGTGGGTCTGGCTCCTAGACTAATAAGACATAAGCAAAAAACTCTGATGTCAAGTCACCAATTATTATTCTATGACATATCGAATGGCCAAGGTGATCTGAAAATGGCCGTAGAAATTTGAGCTACGTGAAGATGTATGACTCCCGTTATGAGTTCGTAAATTACCGCTGTATTTGTTGATCACAGGCTCAGACTTAACCTCGTTTTTGTGTAGAATATTCACGTGCTCCAGTGAAGGTCCGTGGAATTTCAAAGTGTTTGTATTGTTGAAGTTGTGCATTCTTTGCTTTATCTTTGGCATTTATGAATATTTTAACACTGAAACGAGGCACTAACCCAGAGATAATGAGTCTCTAATCAACAAATACAGCGGTATTTTACGAACTCTAAATAGGTCAAGACTGATAGGTCAATTACCTCATCATTGTCTTTTGTGTTAGTTGTGACTGCCACTGTAAAATACTGATGGCTTATGTTTCATGTATTTTTATTAAAGTAATGCCCTGGTTTTCATTTGATCGCTACGACCGCTACGATCCCCACGATCACCCAAAAACGTGTCGGCGATCGCAACGATCAAAAATGGAAACTACCCTCCAGCAATCGTGGCGATCGGAATGTATTCCACAAAGTCTTGCTTCGCTCAGGTTTATTTTGTCGTCTTCTTCAAAGTATAGCGAGAATGAAAAAGATTATACGATTGTAGAAGCAAACCTTGGCTCTCTTACGCTATTTTGACTCGTGTGATTTCAAGAATCGCAGCGATCCCAGTGATCAAATGGAAACACACGAACGCTACGATCGCTGCGATCGCTGAAACGTTTTTGGGAGATCGTGGCGATCAAATGAAAACCAGGCTTTCCACGATTTTTCCGTGACTTATTAAGATAATTATGTGTTAAGGACGTTAGCAGGCAATTGATTTTGTGATGTCAAAACAAGTACAATTTGCAAACGAGACTGAAAGGTTGGATTAATATGACCCGCGTCGAAACTAGAGAAAAACTTCTGCGCATGCGTACGTTTTAGCACATTTCCAAGAATTCAAGAGAGTTTCTGTGTGAAAAAAACAATGTTCGTTTTCACCAAGTATACAAAAAATTTCGCTGGTATACTTTTGTGAGACCAAGATACCATATAAATAAGGAACATACGTTAAGAATTAGCCTTAAGTTTTAAGAACTGACCTTAAGTTTTGGCATTTTGTGAAGTCCAGTTGTAAGAACAATGTGAAAGTAAAATTTGCATATTTTTACAATAGTACGAAGACGTTTTTAGCTAATTTGCATACAGATTAGAGCATGCGCAGACGTATTTCTCTAGTGTCATCGGCGTCTTTATTCAATTCAGTTCAACCCCATTATTCTCTGCTGAATATCAAATCCCTCTCCTGTTTTTAAATTACTCTCTTATTCAACCTATCTCTATCATATATTACGCCCTTCGAATAACAAAGAAAACCATGGACCAAATCCACTTGGACGTGTTTGTTTTCCCATTTCAGACCACGTGTAATTCCCTTGGGCATTTTTTCTTGTTTTGCGGTAGCGCTTGAGAAATACATTCATATAAATGAGCTAGCCTCAAACAAAGAAAGGTATAAGAGAATGAGATGTGGTCTGAAATGGTAAATATTACGCCTAAGTAGATTTGATCTACTGTGAACTAAGGCACTTCCAGGGAGTCTGCAAAGAACTCCGGTGCGCCTCTGTATTTATGTTTGCACAATCGACATACCAAATAAATGACAAATGCTCCTGGTCTTGAATCTAAGCATGTGGGTGAGCAGGGCATTGACTAGCAGGTCTTGTATCAGTTCAAGATCAAGACCTAGCTGTGCTGGGTCTATAATTTCAAATATATGTAGAGTATGTCAAAAAAGTCAATGAGATAATAAAGATTTAATAAGATTCTATCGTTCATACCTTTTTTAATCATTCCTTTACTACCTATAAAGATTAGAAGCACTTTTAACGAGAATTGAGCGAGTTATAGCCATTTCAAAATTAACCTTTTCTCTGACAATAATAACAACACGATTTCAACATCTTTTTCACCTGAAACTAACGAAAAAAATTGACCAAAATGTTCCCATGTAACTATGCAAATTCAGTCCTGTTAGATGATTACAATAATGGGGCTTTACGTAATATGCGCGCAGTTCTCAGTAGTACAATTTTTTGGCACTGTTCAATTCTTATTGTTCCTGGTAGATTTTCAATGTAAATTTCCATCCCTTTCTTTACTAACCGAGAGCTCTCATGATGATTTGGACGTTCACCACTTTCATGTCACACATTCTGAATATTTCTGTTCTCAAATCTAGGAATTTAGCTAAGGTGTTGCTGAATATATAGATCTGAATGTCTGGATAATCTAACTCATGTGTGGAACACTATTAAATGTTTTTTAGTGGTCAATCCAGTAATACTTACATTGTGGTTTTGAGGCTTTCCCCTGCGAAAGACATAACATAGTAATTTTTTACGGCTTTCACGCGTAATAGCTCTTGACGTTTCCGTTAAACTGGTGGCTGCCTCAGTGGCGGATCCAGGATTTTACAAAGGGGGGTTCCGTTTCGTCAGAGCTCGGCCGCGCGCGGACGCATTCTCATTTTTTTTTTTTCTTTTTCAAAAGGTTTGACTCTCAAGGGGGGTTCCATGGAACCCATGGAACCCCCTCTGGATCCGCCACTGTGCCTTCATCAGAACAAAAGAATCATTGTCATGAAGGCAGCCACCAGTGCTGCCGAAACATCAAACCAAGCTATTTACATACACGTGAATACCATGAAAAACCTTACTATGTTATACTTCGATTATTTTTCTTTTTAAGACAATTCTCCAATACCGTTTTAATGATTAGCAATTGGTGTTTACAACCGTATGAGGCTTTTGTGTAGCCTTTCTGTTCTTCTGGTAGGATGTAGTTAATGTTTAGGTATTGATGATGATGATTATTAGCATTTATCATCACTATTATCATCATCATTATCATCATCTTGACTTTACTTTGGAGTCAAATGGAATTGCAAAAACAATTATCATCACCATCACCATCATCACCATCATCATCATTATCATTGTTATTATTACAAGGTTTTAAAAGCCTGTTTTAACAATTCTTTTTTAACTGAATTAGTCGGCGCCGATCAGAGGGCGGGCTATAGATAAGTCCAGCCCTCATTGTTACAAGCTATTTCTAGTAACACACCTTTTATACAATTTACGGGGACTATAGAGTGCCATCATTCTATGTATTTTTCGTACAACACTTCAACATTATTCTCAACAGTGGCATCTTCCTCAAGGCCCAAAACTTCTTTCAAGACATCTTCTGGATCAAACTCCAAATTTTTACAACAACAAATCACGAAACACCTTTCTCTTTCGACCCTTTGAAGTTGTTCAATGGCAGCCATCAATTGTCGTATCAGATGAGCTTTGAATGCTTCTTGTTCCTTTGTATAGATGTTGCAAGTCCACCTTTGTACTTTGACTAAAGCATCCATTCTTCCATGACTGAAGGATCTTGGCAACACGTCTCTCCTCAGTTCCTCTGTACTCACATCTGTAAACATCTTATCACCGTCCTTAAACAAGAAACCAGCGTTGGCTGGTATCATTTCATAAGGTTCCAATAAAACTACCAAAGTCTTTTTAGGTATAATGGAATCGAATTGCCTTCCATGCAAAATAAATTCTTCAACATCTTTTCCCCGTAGCTCGTAGAGTTCTTTGCACCCTTTGTACTTATTCCTCAAAGTGACAGAGTTGGACTCACTGAAGTGAAATAGAAATTCGTTTCTTTCAAGGAATGCTTTGTAATTGAGCCTTTTAGCAAGAGAATTCATCTGCAGATTGGCAATATAAGACAAAAAACGAACTTTCGATGCCAGTGGATAAAGGCCACGTACACGGTCTATAACCCCAGACATTATCTGACAACTATATCCTCTCCCATGATGTTGTCGATGAACGCGCAATGCGCGTAGGAGAATCGTCTTTCCATCGTCAATGACAACAGCTGCTAGTAATCCAATAAGTTTACCTTGTAGTTCAGCTACAAACACGTTCTTGTTCGGCGTCTCCAGCCATTCATGAAACACTAATGGAAGATAATCGAATCCATCATAAATGCCTAATGATATTTGTAAGACATTTTGGAAGTCATGTTCCTTGGCAAAACGGAGAGATATTTCAGGACACTCCATTGTAACAAGCGAGTGACCTAGATTCTTGTGGTGGCTTGCAGGGGACACCAGGGCTGACTACAGCAAAGGTCTTGACTTTGAACTGATCCAAGATCTGCTAGTTAATGCCTTGCTCACTCATGCTGTGCCCAGATTGAATGCGTAATGAGAAGCATTTGGCCATAGTTTATTGATTTGCAAACATGGCAGGGTATATCTGGCGGCTCCACGAAGAAAACACGTATAGATAATATAACGTACTTAATTCTTTATCGCTTCTAAGAAAATCAGTACTCGACTCGACTAGGCCTTTTTGCTTTACCACTATTTTCGAAATTCGTGCGTCATAAAACAATAGATGGCGAATGTAAATTATTTTGGTTGAAGCAGCAACAAAACCCAAAACCGTATCAATCTATTCTTGATTGGCAAACGAAGGAAAAATCCACATGGCGCACGAATTTCGAAAATAGTGGTAAAGGTCTAGTGTAAATTATAGCTCGATTCTTTAAAAAAGCTCAAAATTATCCACGGACTCGAAATAGACATGGAACGTATTAATATGACTCCTTTCGAAATTCAATAGATGTTTTTGCTTTTTCAACATCGTGCAGATAAAAACAATAGAACGGTGATATTTTAATATTCGACAGCTTATCTGAACACTGTGATGCACGGAGTGTACAGAGGTGCAAGTCATATTAGCGGCTCCACACAAGTCTCAAATATGTTTTCAAAATAAACCTAGCTATGAGTTTGCTGTATTTATTTATGGTTCAGAATTTCAGTAGTCAATGATTAGCCAATTGATTTTGAATTCTGTATTCTTCCAATTATATTAACAAAAACTAGGATCAAATAATTAATCTTTCAACCAATAATGTAGTCCAAGGGCATGTAATAAAACCCGAAACGCCGGAACGACCGGAACCAGAATCGAAACCACCGGAACAACAAATCGGAACGACCTGAACGACCGAAACAAGCCATCTAGACCGTCGAAAAATGCATTCGAAAAAATAATCTTAATAATATTTTAATAAAGATTTTTGCAATGAAATCATTAAATGTTTAGGACGCGGCTCATAATATATTGCATCAACAAAGCGCCGTCATATCATATTTGATTTTCACTCACTGTTTTTGTTCTGGAGGTCGTACAATAGTTAAATCTAAGTCAATAGTAATCCTCTCTGAAACCTGCTTCCTCCTGAACTGCAATTGAAATTCTTGTGATTAATGAAACACATTATTTCGCAGACTGTTTAGCTCACCTTCCTCTCTCTGTCCTCCACGACCGAAGCATAAAGCGCGCGAAGGCATATCACGTGTTTGCAGATCGCAATATTTAAAGGGGATGCAGGGGATACGATGTATGTTGATGCTGGTGTTGTTTGATCGTCCGGGTGTATAGTATAGTCTTGAGAAAGACTGTTGTTGACATCTGACGTTTCGACAACCTGAGAGGAAGTCATCTTCAGAGTGAGGGTACGAACAGACAGAGACGGTATTTATGCGATTGATTCAGTCGGAAGTGTTGTTAAAAGTGTATGTTGAATATATGGGATGTTATCCCCGATCGTACGGAATATGTTTTGTTCCGAATATCATAAACAAGGGAAGAAAAAATGGTATATAAAGATTTAAAAATGAATAAATGGAATTATTATTAGATTGCATTTTTCGACGGTCTAGATGGCTTGTTTCGGTCGTTCCGGTCATTCCGATTTGTTGTTCCGGTGGTTTCGATTCTGGTTCCCGTCGTTCTGCTTGTTCCGGTTGTTCCGGTCGTTCCGGTCGTTCCGGTCGTTCCGGCGTTCCTGGTTTTAACGCATACCTATTCCAAGGGATACGTTAGAGCTGTCGCGACTTGACTATGGTTGGCTGAGTACATCTATCTACGGTTGTGGTGCTACTGAGGGAGGATGGAAAGGAGCTCGTCATATTTTGTGGGGAATCTATAGGCATATGAGGACTGTGGAATGGTCGTAGTTACAGTACATGTACATGGTATTCTTCAGTTGGAATCCTTTGGTAGCGCGTATTACACCTATTTTTAAAATTACGCGACCCAGGCACTGAGCCGCCAACTGCAAAAGTCTAGGTTTTTGTCTTCCGCCAATCAGTCTGAGTTAGTAATTATTTTGATTGACGGAAGACAAAATCCCAGACGTCTGGAGCGGTCTAGGTCGCGAAATTATGAAAATAGGTGTAAAACTGCATGCATTTTCATATCACCGTATGATTGACGGAATAAACTTAACGATGGGGTTAACTTGAATTTGGTAGTTCTACGTGAATAAGATGCCAGCCAACGGGGATATTCAAATATCACCGTTATTTTGTCTTAATGTAGTAAATTACGTATGCAAATGGCCTATTACGAGATATTGAAGTCACTAGGCACTGGAGTGAGGAAAACACGTCAAAACAAAAACCGGTCATCCCTTCATGTAGGAACACACGAGTTGCTACGAAAATAGAACGACAATACAACACAAAAGAATAGATAACAATGGAAAAATCTGAATAACAATACACTGTTCCTACATGAAGGGAGGGGAGAGTCTACATAGCAAGCAGTTGATGTAATATATTCATGAAAAAACAATGAACAAAACATAATACAATAACTAGAAAGACAATAGACCACAATAGATTTTATGAATACATTACATCAACTGCGTGCTATGTAGGTTCTCCCATGAAGGGTTGACCCAAAAACCGAACCGACCGAAATATGGCTACCAGGCTTATTTGCATAATTTTTTAATTCACCGTTTAAAAGTAAAATTAACTATACAAATCAAAAGGAGACATTCGTGAGAGCAAAGTTTTAAAGTTTGAAAGCAAGATGGTGAATAGAAGCGAAGTTATTGCAATTTGAAACGCGCTAAAAGTGTCAAAATGAGTTAGTCGTGACTGTCTAATAGGTGCTATAACATTCAAAATCTCTCTCAAAACACTACTTTTCAGTTCTTTTTTAGAAAATAGTGGTGATTTTTTGAATTATAATTTAAAAGAGAGAAAAAAAAAATGGCTGGCCTCCATATTTCCGATTTGTTTCGATATGTTCAGAAAGTTTTTATACATTATGTAGCAGAGTGAAAATATGTATAGTTGAATATATTTTCTTGTTTACCACAATTAATTAAACTAATACAGCTCAGATGACTTGGAGACTGAAACTACCCAGCATTGGACACTATCAATCATGACGTTGGAGTTCCACACGGATCCGTACTGAGACCCATTCTATATGTTCTTTATACGTCGATCTGATTTCTAATAATAGTAAGAACTATAATAGACTGAGTTATCATGTCAATGCAGAGACTCCCAGCAAAACATAATAGACAAATTACTAAAGCAAGAGAGAATGAGGTAAGAGAAGGAATCACTTGCCCTATCATATGCACCGTTTGATACTATTTTTAGAATGAACTTGTTACCATGCCCGCGCAATAATCATGCCTTATTTACGTGAAAACAAACGTTATGTGTAACATGGCGGCTAAAGCGAGTGGTGGGGATTTTGTGGACGAAAGAGATTTTAAGTGGACATAGTTAGAAATAATTAAAGGTTGGAGTAATGAGGAGGAAGCAAGTAATTAAAATAGGTCTCAAACAGAAACTAGAGATGAAGAAATTAGCGATGAAGAAACCAGTAATAAAGAACGGAGTGATAGAGAACCCAGTGATGAAGAATATAGCGATCATGAAACGAGCGACGAAGAGAGTGGACCAGGCGAAGGAAGCCATGGGGGTTACAATCCTTACGGTAAAACAGGAACCGCTAAACGGGAAAAAGCCAGTGAAGAAAGCAATGCCCGCAACTCGACCACATCAAAAGGAACAAAGACAAGAAGAAAGGAAAATTTGTTGAGTAAGGAGGAAAGAGGAAGTCAGTAAATAACACTTGACATTTATACCTTCAAACCTAAAAGACGTATCATAAGAAAAAGAAAAAGATAATGCCGTTTTGCCTCATGAAGCCGGTGGATTTGTCTATCGCTTTTCAGTCGAGTTTAATAATAAATGTCTTTTAAATTAATAACAGCTCAAGAAAACGACAATAAAATTACAACATCGTCTCACAAACTAAAAAAAACTAAATTCTGTGAAACATTTGAGGCTTCAAACTTAAAAAAGAAAACTTTTTAACCTGCTTTATTTGAACTTTACTTGCCGAGTTCCCGGTTGTTTTTTGATTTTCAAATTTTGTCGAGTACCGTTGAGATATAAAAACCTTGTTATCCATTAACAGTTTCCCAACACAATTTCACAAACCAGCTTCTCCTAAGCATTAGAATTGTAAAGCTTAGTTTAAAATTTCTTTACCTGGAAGAAGTTTAGATTTCACCAGTCTGTTTATCGAAATTCATCATGAAACAGAGAGAAATGAAGGTAAGCTGAAGTGCCTCATGTTCCAGCGCCTCTACTCCTTGAATGAAATAACTTGAAAACGCCACACTTTCCTTCCTTCTTAAAATTATGTTGATATGAAGCAAATCTTTTTTGTACACACCAGTTTAATAACTTGATAACGTCCTCTCTTTACACATTGGAATGCCAATTCACCTGTGCTGTCTCGTGCAGTCTCGTCCATCTCGAGCGACTGATTGTTTTGAATTTTAGCTGAGCTGAAGTTTTTGTTTATTACCTTTAACTGGCTCCGGTATTTCATTAAGGTTTTTCTCAGCTCTTCACACTGCCTTTTCCTCAAAAGTGCCTCACGGAGTTGTAACCGTACTTGAAGGCTCATAAGTTTAGATTTTTTCTAGACTCTTTTGAAACATGAAAGGTTTAAAACAAAAACAAAACCACCATCGCTTTCAGCCGGCTTGAGCTACCCGAGCTGGCTTTCGACCCCACCTCACTTGTCAGGATTGAACCAATTGGTTCCGTTCCTGATATAGATCCAAGCTAAAAATAGCATCAAACGGTTAAATTCCTGTGATGGTTACAAGCCTCAATACGAGAAATTCCTTCTCTTACCTCATTCTCTCTTGCTGAAGTAATTGTCAAAATTCAACAACAGAAAATGATACAATTAGTGTCTACTAACCTCTGTTAGACTAATAATTATTTCACAAATAGAGTGCCATCATTCTATGTATTTTTCGTACAACACTTCAACATTATTCTCAACAGTAGCATCTTCCTCAAGGCCTAAAACTTCTTTCAAGACATCTTTTGGATCAAACTCCAAATTTTTACAACAACAAATCACGAAACACATTTCTCTTTCGACCCTTTGAAGTTGTTCAATGGCAGCCATCAATTGTCGTATCAGATGAGCTTTGAATGCTTCTTGTTCCTTTGTATAGATGTTGCAAGTCCACCTTTGTACCTTGACTAAAGCATCCATTCTTCCATGACTGAAGGATCTTGGCAACACGTCTCTCCTCAGTTCCTCTGTAGTCACATCTGTGAACATCTTATCACCGTCCTTAAACAAGAAATCAGCGTTGGCTGGTATCATTTCATAAGGTTCCATTAAAACTACCAATGTCTTTTTAGGTATAATGGAATCGAATTGCCTTCCATGCAAAACGAATTCTACAGCATCTTTTCCTCGTACTAGAGCTCGTAGAGTTTTTTGCACTCTATGTATTTATTCCTCAAAGTGACAGAGTTGGACTCACTGAAGTGAAATAGAAATTCATTTGTTTCAAGGGTAATATTGGTAATATAAGACAAAAAACAAACTTTCGATGCCTGTGGATAAATACCACGTACACGGTCTATGACCCCAGACATTATTTGATCGCTGTATCCTCTTCCACGATATATATAGAGAAGCGGATCTGAGTTGGAGCAGACTTCCGTACGAATGAGAAACGTACCGTCGCGCACGATAAGGTATAAGCGAGCTTAAGATTTTACGACGGGACCATCTAGCACGGCTACCGGAAGTGAAATTCTAGAATTTAGCAGGCGCTGTGTTAGGTCATACAACCACAGGCAGCCGAAGCTTAGGTGTTTTTGACAGTTTCACTGTGTGCCTGTTTGTGATGAAGAAGCTTTGGGTTCGAATCCTGTCGAAGTCCTTTGCGAATCCTGAACTTATTTTTCCTTCAATACATTTTGATTTTTTGAGTGTATTTGTAAACGTTTCTCATTTGTACAATGTAGCTCACAAAAACTCAAAATGTATTGAAGAAAGTGATAATTAAGTATAAAGGAACAATGTTGAAAAACCGTTAAGGAATAAAATGAAGTTCAGGCACAGAGTGAAGCTGTCAAAAACACCTAGCTAAATGCACCAAAGCTAAAGCTTGGGCTTGTCTGTGGTTGAAGGACAATATAATTCCCTCGAAAGAAGTTTTGCCAATAACTTTGTCCTGAAACTTTGCATGGACATTAATTATGAGATGGATATTTAAAAAACTGCAATAAAAATAGGGGGTCACAATTCTTGTTTTCGCACCAGATGCTCTTCAAATATATCAATTTATAGGTTTTATATCGAAATTTGGTAGCAACCGCGAAAGTTGTAATAAAAAAGCTTTATTCTCGGTTTAAAGTACTGCCTTACAACAAAAACTATATATAATTCCACGTTTGCTAGTTTATCTATACTACCATAGTTAATATTAACTAATAATAATAATAATAATAATAATTTATTGATTTATATAGCGCATTTTCCATGAAAATGATCAAATGCGCTTCACATACACT
>WUAP02150811.1:0-10932 GCA_015163945.2 Stichodactyla helianthus
GGCTGGTTGTTATTACTTTAGCACATGAGCAGAAAGCAGTATTCCTCATTCAATGAGAAATACTGCTTTATGCATAGTGTGTATTCACATCAATGTATGCTATCTAGAAGCAAAGAAATAGGTGGACATAATGTTCATAAATAAACTTTGTCATTGTAATGTTAATGTGCCAACAATTTTAACAATAGGTTTTGTCCGACACATTGCTTTGTTGGACGATCCAATAGATTTTTGGTTGGCAATTTAAATGACAATTAACCAAAACAAAATCATATGTTCACCTATAAGACATAAGTGAATGCTACTTCATGGTCCATACAAAAAGGTTCTCTACCCAGGCTCCTCATTGGTGAATGGATTTTTGTTCCCAGGTCCTACTCACTTTGTTAAAAATTACATGCAAGAATATTGTACTGATAAAAACCTTTTTACAGGATTAATTTTAAACGTCCTAAATTTAGATCATGTATAATTCCCTTAGGTTTTATTTCTTTATTTCACTTGAGAAAATATATCTGTTCTGAAATGGGAAAACATTACAGCATGTTTTTCCATTTTAGACCACATGTCATTCCCTTGGGTATTGTTTCTGTTTCTCAGAAACACTTGAGAAGATTCATTAACATGTATGAACCTCAAACAAAGAATTATGCACCTATCAAAGTAAACCCTTTGTCAAAATTCCTGGGGTAGTTAGACAAACACAGATCAAATGAACACAAACACCCCACCCCCAAGGAGAAAACTTACCCTACTGACAAGTCAACGTTAACCATCAATCACAAAAACCACATATAATTCATGTTTGCTTGGAAGCGGGTTTGATCAAATGCCTCGACCCTCAGGACACACAAAACAATAAAATACCTGCCCGAGGGAACCACTAACACTTTCAAACTCCCATCTTTTTACTTTTATACTTTTTACTTTGATAGGTGCAATATTCCCATGAGAATGACACGTGGTCTGAAACTGGAAAACATCGCCAAATTTAAGAGCCTTAGTGATTTTACAAAAGTAGTTTTGGTATTGTTGTAAAAAAACGTATGGACTGGCCAAGCCCAGCCGTGACTGCGATGGTGGCATGTTGATACATTTTCATCAGATGAGCTGTGATCTTGCAGCCAATGAATCGTTTGCTGAATGTTGTCAATTCCATACTTTGGCATATTTGCATCATTTAAGCTTATAACACCTTGACATGAAAACCATTTTCACCTTCCATTCTTATGCCTGTCCAGCTGCTATTTAATATAATTGTAATTTCCTCAATTTTATTGTAATGTTTTTTCCTTTCAATTCTTTCATCTGAAGGAGTATATGAGGACTCAAGCTTAATTGTTATCAAAATCCAAATGATAATGATTAACACAATGAGGACTATTTTCACCAATTTCTTGTTGGTTTGAGTGCTGAGCTTCTCTTACAGTCCAAAAAACCTTCTCAACATATCAAAATTTCGTCTTTCTCTGTCGTCTGCTAAGACCAAGGAGTCTCTTTTCTCTGCCCCTTCATAATAAAATCAACCTTTTTCTGCATTTCGCTGTTGTACAACTTCAAAGCGCTCTCATATTTCTTTCTCCGTCTCTTAATCGTGGGTTTTTCGTACCTCATCTTTAGTTGGATGTCTTTTAGTTGTTTTTCTGATGACATTACGTTTCTTAAGGCTCTTAGGGCTCCGTTTACACCAGTTTTTTCACCCACCATGATGGTTCTTGCTAAAAATGAGTGATGCGCCATCTTGGATTCTACACACTACCCAGCATCCTTAGCAACGAAACCACAGGGAACCCACGACCAAAACCTTAAAGTGCCCCTCTACTGCCTACAGGCCCGTACGCTGCGGGGGTTAGGGGGACTCGGTTGAAAGCCCCCTCCCACCACCACCACAACACTTGCTGCTATGGTCCGGTCTGGACCTCTTTTTTCGGCTCTTTAGAAGAGAAAAATGAAGTCAAATTGAATTTAAGCCCAAGACATACAAAATTAGGAAAAATGATTTTACTGACTATAGACTGTCAAGCAGAAGTCAAATTGTATATAACCTCTTTGAAGTCTGTCATTTCGGTCAGATTTCTTGTCTATTGGGTACCCTGTTGATCTCATTTTGGCGGGAAATGGAGAAATGGTCCACGCTATTGGAAAACGAATCCCCGTTCAGAATTCAGCCGAACGGGCTTGGCCTACGACCATTTTGAAAATACATTCTTCATGAAGTTTTTGAGTTGGTTTTTGACGTTTTTGCTGGTAAGGATGAGCCATTTCTGAGTTATAAAGATTTAGTTATAAAGTGTTTGAAGATCCTGATATGTAAATTATGTGACGTCATCTGGGTGTTTTTCTAGAAAGTAATCTCTAATCTACAGAAGGCGCAGTTTGAAAAAAAAGTCAAAATCCCACAAAGTAATTCGACAAACTGAGGATAATGCTTTGAACACGAAATATCACAATATTATCAGAAACGTTATGGAGAATGGATTTTCAGAATATGGTCGTAGACTTTAGGGACGCTTGAAGTGTGACGTCACTCTAAGAACTTCCGGGTCCAAAATGAAAATCATTTCTGTGAATATTTTTCTCCGTTTTTTCTTCATAGCAGGGATTGTGGTACAGAATTCTGATTGTTTCAAGGTGAAGGACCGATTGTGAATAACAGTTTTGGTTTATATTTATTTTAGCGGATTTTGTGAAAAATTGGACCCGGAAATACGTCACAGCTGCTCATTTGTAAACACTACGCGTGTGAAAGATGACAGACGATTTTTTAGATAATTATTTTAATTTAAGAAAATAAATAAATAGATAAATGAATTACTTTTTAGCTAAAATTGTATCCAAAAAGATTAAATTTTAAAATAAATATTTTTAAAAAATACAAAGAGATAATAAAAATTTAAGAGCGCGCATGCTCAGATGGGTTGTTTACTAAGGACCGCTGGTACAAGATTGCAGACGATTGTTCGTTCTTTTCTCCTTTCAAAATGGTGGTATGTGGCGATCTCTTTTTTATCTTACAAAATTATGCACGATCGCTGTCTTTTTCAAAGAAATCTAGTTCTTAATCCACAATTTCACAGACAGATTAGACCATACCTTTCTACTGTTAGCTTAGAATTTATTTTCCAAGCGTTTTTTCTATAGATATTTTGTTTATTTTCGCGTCAATGATGGCATAATTTTATATTATTCAGCTTTGGTTTGTGTTCTTGTCAAGGCTGATGGCTTCCAAATTTCTCTTGTTTTAGAGAATATCTTTGCAGTTTAAAGCCAACTTGGAAAACATCACGAACATCAAACCCGAAGGAGATGATTTTCGATGGTATTTGAAGGTAAGTTGAATATAATTTAATATTTTATCAGGATACAGTTTACACTCTTTATTTGACGTATTTTTACAAGTATTTTTCTTTCATTCTACCTGAAAAAAGATTTTGATTAAAGCTCGAAGTCTTGCCATCAAACTCTTAATAAAATTTTTATAAATTTGTTCATAAAAATTCGAAGGAAAATTGTAGAAGAAGTGTTTTTTATTCTTTCAGCTGAAATGTCTTAACTGTGGTGAGGAAACAAAACAATGGATTTATCTTTGTGCTATGGTGAGGAAAAACACCAGGGGGGTAGGGTGGGGTGAGGTGGTGTACTAAAAACAGAATTGGACATTAAATGGTTGTCATTCCAAATAGTAGCAACAAAAGATGTTTCTTCGATTCTCTTTATAACAATTATCATCGAAGTGTGACCCTATAATCAAACACCTTGGATGATGGAATTTGTAGCTTTCACACTGACATCAATCAAGTAGCCCAGCCCACCTTCAAGTTCTTGAAAATGGGTAACAAATCACGCTTGGTAGAGGGAAACAACTGATTTGTTCTGTTGTCACTATTTTCTCTCTGACTTGTTAGCAGTTAATTAAACTTTTAAGCAACAGATAAAGTCAAAGAAATGTCAGAAGTGGGCTTATTCCTCTAGTCAAAATTGTAGTTTTTGAAACAGTTTTGAAATAAGAGTAAATATTTAGAATACAGTTACTAGGAATAAGGTTGACTGCTCAGATTACCAGAGGAAAAACTAGTAATTTTTTGACAAATAAATGAATAAATAAAACAAGAAATCTATAAAATAGATGTTATGTAATATATAAAGTATGAGCAGGAGACCTTTATGGGCATATAAAATGGCGAGCCATTTTATGCCCATAAAGGTTGATCGCAAATACTTTATATCACTTAGGAAATGTCTAGGACTATATTTTTATGTTGTACTGATTTTTAAAATGAATTGAGTAATTTTGGCCGAGAAAATTCAAGTTAAAGTGGAATGCAAATGAGGACAAATCTTTATCCAAAATTAAAAACTCCTTCACGCTTATGATTTTCCATTGTTTTGGCCTCATTAATTATTCATGAATTTTCTAAATAAACATGAAGTTGCCCTTCTGTAGGAACTAACACAAACTCATTAAAACTTGAATATGAAAACATATAAATATTTTACTATTGTTTTTCAGGAGAGTGTGGCTATTAAAGGAAGCAGAGGATCTGCAAACTATGTCTCCAAGTGTAAATTGTGTGGAAGAGAAAATTCACTAGGTCTGTGGTCACTGTGATTTATTATTTGTTGAAGTGAGAGGAGAGGAGGGCAATTTGTGAGAACTTAACTGACCCTCCCCAAAAAAATATGTTTGGTGAACTTTTAACTGCACATTGGATGCCAAAAATGCCCAGGCCACCCATTTTCAGTAGCTAATGACTCTCAGTAGCTAATGACTGGTCAGAGTTGAATACATTGGTTATCAATGTTGTTTAAACATATTGTAGTAATTCTACACTTCCTTATGTAGAAGTATGTTAGTTGGTTAGTGTGCTGCCTGCTAAGCTAGAGGTCCATGGTTCAATTCTCAGTGACCTCACACACTTGTTTCAACTTCTCTCTAATCATGGGTAGCTTTAGGTTTAAATATCCTTAAAACAGAGCACTGATGGAGAGAGGGGATAGAGTGTGCAATGTCAACTTACATTGATACCAGCCTCTTGTAGCTGAAGGAACTACTGGTGTTAAAAAGGAGTTGCTTTACTTTAACTACCTTATTACAGTCAAAATGGCTCAAGCGTAGCCCTCTAGAATTCATTAATGACTTCATTATTTGAATATTGAGTTGATTATCCAAACTTCAAAATCAATTCTCTACTTAAATTTTGATTGGATTCTTCGACTAGTGCCATGAATAGGTAGAAAAACTTCACAGGAAGGCCAGTATAAAGTTTGTGTGCATTTTTAATCAAAATTCAAGTAGAGAATCAATTTTGAAAGTTGAATAATCAACTCAATATTTGAATAATAGAATCATTGATGGAATCTAGAGAGGTATGTTTGAGCCATTTTAACTGTAACTCACTGTAAACACTTTCACTTAGTATGCAATATTTGGACTTTAATATTTACAACATTTTTTACACACCCCAGGGAGAAGAGGGACAATTATGACTCTACCCTCCCCACCCCTACAAATTGCAAACCAATTTTACCTTGCTTTTTGATAATTTTCATTGACTTCTTTATGGTTTTTTGTTTATATTATTTAGATATCATCAAGGACAGCATCAAGGAGTACACAGTAAGTTAATCATTACTATTTTGAGGAAGGAATGTTTGTTATCAAAATACTGTCCCTCACATCCAATCTTTCAGTTTGCACGTTGCATCATTGTGACCATGTTGGAGGTACTGTATTTAACAAAAGATTTCTCATTAGATCCTTTTGTCTATACCACCAACATGGCAGCCATGCCTTCGTCTTTTGATCCTCTTAATGTTTACACATTCTTGATAGGAAAAGAATACTATGGCCAGCCAATCAGCACACACCATTATATCTCAAATATTTTATAAAGATTTTTTGGCATGAGCCCCAAATATGACCAGAAAAATTTTGGCTGCCTCCATTTAGACCCATTTTTTAGCTTCCTTTCCCTAAAAGTCCGCTACTCCCCGCCCCCCCGAATAAAAAATAAACGGTTTATGTAACGGCTTTGTATAACAGTTCTATAAAAATTTATTATTGATTTTTAAAGGCAGACGACAGCAATAACTTCAAAACCATGGTAACTTTTGACTGTCGTGGCCTTGAACCCATTGATTTCTCACCAAGGGTAGGATATTACAACTAATATTGGATAACTAAAAACCTCGCACTGTATTATACTGTTAACCGCGATTAGATAAGTGCACGTAAACAATGGAAGCCATGTCAGTGTTACTACATACCGTACCGTGTACGTGCAGTAAGTCAGTACCCTGAGTTTCCTACCAATACAATGATCATTCTTATTTGAAGCGCTCTAGTACTGTACGCAGTCAATCCTGCCCCATAGCCTGCCTTCCTCCTAGTCAACACCGAAAAACAAGCAACGCATGCTTTGTGAACAAGAATGTTTGTGCATGCGCAGTGTTAATTCGAATGGAATTGTCAATAGACCTTTCCCAAGATATGGTTGAGTGAGTCCAGTACTAGCCAAAGCCTCGATTTCATTATCGTAGCAGTTTCTTCGTGGTGTTATTATGTAAATTATACATTGTTTAACTCAACGACTCTTCTTTGCTTTATTTTTAATCATCCCGAAGTCCATTTTATCAGATTAGTACATAGCTCAGTGCACGATGGTACGTACTGAAATCGAGGCTTTGTCAAGTACAGGACTCACTCAACCATATCTTGGGAAAGGCCTATTCGCCTTTTCGAAATTTAACCGAGGACTGGAACGAACTCGTGTCGCTCAGAATTGTGGGGGTGAATTTGGGTACAAAATCAAAAGGTGACGTCATCTTGCATTGGATTCTAGGATTGATTTTGGTGACGAATAAAGTCCGCGCGCATTCAGTTTCTCTGGACTAGCGTAAGGCGAATAAAAAACTAATTGACAGTGATACTGAGATTTTTTTACCCCTTATCCTTTTTTCATCCTCAGACTGGTTTTGTTGCTGAAGGTGTAGAAACGTCCACGAAGTTCACAGACATCGACCTGAGTGAAGCGGTAATGAAAAGCTTTACACTTCTCAGAAAAGGCCAATTTTTAATACTGAATTGTTCGATACTTCAGAAATGCAAAGCACTTCGTGGTTTTGTTGTTGATTCTGTTGTTACTTTTCCTGTTGTTGTTGCTAGCTGCTGCTGCTGTTGTTGACGTCTAAAAGCGTTGCGTGACGCTTTACTCTCCACGAAAGTAAAGCGCTGTGCGACAACACTAAGGACGTCTTCGTAGAAGGCTAAAGGCCCGTTCCAGGGGCGGGCGCCCGGGTCATTTTGCACAACTAGTAAACACGAGAGAGCATGCTGCGGGAGCTTGCTGCATGGTGTGGTCATGCTTGCTAATATTTAACCAGTTTAATATCGGAGCGTGAGCCGGGGACAAAATTCTGCTCCCGCCACAACCTCTTTTACATGAAATCTTTGGTACACACGAAGGAGCCAAACGACCCTAGAGCCTGCTCCCGGAACAAAACCCTTAGTATGTATAGGCCTTAGTGTTTATGGGACATCTTCACAACAAAAATGCGTGTCTTAACGTTTGCTTGGGTCCCAAAGTCCTTGAAAATGTGTTGAGTCCTTGAATACTCCTTGAATTCGGAAAATTTGATTTTTGTCCTTGGAAAGTCCCGGAATTTTTTCAGTATCTCCTTCAATATTCCAATTTGACCTTGACTTTTGTGGATGCTGTTGGTATAATTGATAGTCAGCCCCAAAGCAAGATAAATCTTAGTCATGAATCATTTCTTGGAACAAAACCTTCGTATCGCTATTTTTAAAATGGTGGAAAATCTGGGAATGAGTTTCTTTAGTTCCCAGTGTGTTTTGGGTAATTTTCAAGATGGCTTTCCTGTGGCTCCTTGATATTCAGGATCTTTCATTATAAAATAAATTAGGAAATAGTCCTTGAAAACCTCCAAAATGTCATTAAAAAGTCCTGGAATTTTTTCCTTTAACTTCTGTATGAAACATGGTTTGGGTTTACAGTTTGAATTAAGTATTGCTGTTCCAGGACTGGTCCGATTACGATGAAAAAGCTCAACAGTCCGTTGGAGTCTTTGAAGTCACATCACGGTTCATCAAAGCTGCTTAATATGATTTCTGCAATGACGTCATCAGATTGGTTGCTCCACTGACGTCACAGAGGAAGTTTCATGTGGACGTGTTTGTCATGCGGGATTGGATTGCCTTTTTATAGTGTTATGAAGAAAGATTAAGGTGTAATACAGTCATCACCAATTTAAAGGAATATTCAGAAACCTTGTTTCTTTGAGTTATAGGTTTTTCTTAGTCAAAACATTTTGAAAAATAGTTCAATTTATATCAAATTTAACCATTAAATGGTGAATATTATTATATATCTGTACGATGTTGATATAAGTGGGTTGTCCACAGGTAGCCCAAGCTCTGTACTAGCGTGCTCTTACTATGGCCTCTTGAATTTGCCATTTGGACTAACAGGTCACGTGACCACAACCCCCTTAAATCAAGCACCAATGTGAAAATGAACTCCAGAAATGAAAAGACCATCTCAGTATAAGTAAGAAGGACAAATAGCATGAAATATAAAATCGAATGTTTTCACTAAGAGTTTGTATGGAAAAATGTTCTGGACTGCACGAGCTTATTGTCCAGCTCATTTCCCATACAAATCCTAATAAAATATTCAATTTTATATTATTATTTTATATTACATGCCATTTCTCCTATGTCAAGCATTTTCAGCTGAAACTTTACCTTCTTACTAGTATTGAGATGCTCTTTCCATTTCTGGAGTTCGTTTTGACACTGGTGCTTGATTTAAACTGGTTGTGGTCACGTGACCTGTATTTCACCTTGTCTGTTATACCTTTTTAGCTCAGTAAAAGCACAGTAGTATAAAGCTTGGGCTACCTTTGGATTCTCAACGGCCAGTTGATGATAAACACGTGTTGTCCATCTTTATTTCTGGACAGACACCCCATTGCTGCACCTTCAAGCTTGTTTAACTAAAGTCTCTTACAAAATGTAAACCAAAAGATCAGGCATTATCAAAACCATGCTTAGCTTGGGCTCCCTGTGGTTCCGATCGTATAAGCGCGCGAAGAATTGTGGGTCAAATTCGCTCTTTTTATCTCTTTCCTCGTGTTGTCTTTCACTCGCTTAGGCTTAACTTTTATAATTAATTGCCTTGTGTTGAGTTTTATACAAAATTTGGAAAGCCAAATTTATTGTCAGAGCCGGTAGAATGCTCCAATTCGATAAAAAAAAAGAAGTGATTTATCAGAGCTACTAGGGATTATCTCGAGATTATAACCACGGAATGAAAATCCCATTAACTCACTCAAAAATTACAAATTAAGACGTACGGAAATTTTCACATGAAATTAATTGATACAATTTAATCCAATTACAATTAAACACATTAAGTGATGTAAAATATCCACGTCTTTGAGCATTTTATCCTGCATGAGTTTTTATTAAAATTTTTGCGTATTTTGCGAAAGCCAAAGCTAAAATTAGTGTGAATAAATAAACTGATCATGCAAATAATTTTAATTATTTATCTAAATTTTGTACACGAAAGAAAGAGAAAGGCTTTGTACTTTCACAAAGAAAAGTTAGAGTCTTTTGTTTCGTAATTGATTCTTAATTCCTCAGCAACAAATAAAGAACCTTTACAGTTCGTAATTTCACGAATACAAGAAGCGACAAAACTGGCCCTCCTTCACTAAGAAAAGCAAAACAAACTGGCTTTGGAAGGAGCTTAAATGTTTCTTGCTTCGGCTACGACTTCATTAACGACAAGCAGAAACTCATTTCGTGCTCTAAAGTGTTGAAATTTGGATAAATTAGTAAGAACTATGTCCAAAAACAATGGAACGGCCAAAAATCTTTCAGGAGAACAACGACTAATTCCAGTTTTTGAGAAGCAGAATCGACTGCTTCAAAAAGAGTTGAAATGCCTTGAAAAACAACATCTTAGAGCAGCAAAACAATGGGACAACGATCAACGGCATTTTACCTACAAGACATTGGTACGGAATTCAAAGATGGCGAGCATTTTAGAAACTAAATTTACAATTACCGAAGACGACAGGCTAAAGAAACAACAAGAAAAAGTGTGGAGGAGCGCTGGAAGAAGAAAATCCATCCCTGAATATCGGCCCATGGGCATGCCAAAGAAATTTAGTGTCAAAACTGAAAATTCTATACGAGAAAGGTCGAAGAGTTTGCCACCGAATGAGCTGGAGAACGATTTTGAAGCTTTACCATGTTTACGTAAGCTGAGTTTTTTTCGCACAGACGTAAAATCTGTTGAACCTTTTACAAGAAATTTAGGATCAACGCGTTTTGCGATTAACCCGGGAGCAGTTCAAAAAGAAAAGAGAGTGCACTTGAATAATTCGGTTAGTAGAATTCATGCTTTGTATGACTTGCGCGAAGAAGATGAACCATGACGTTTGGCGGCCAGCCTTAAACATCCCGCAAAAAACCCTCGAGAACTAGTCTTAGGATCAAGGATTCGCAAAGATTACCATTTATAGCAGATAGTGGAAGGGTTTAAAAGGCATCAAAAACTGCCGTCTGTGCCAAATTCAGAGTGTCTAAGCCTGTCCAAAGAAAGCAATATTCTAAAAGAAGAAGACATTCCAGGAGCCCAAAATTCCTGGTTAGAGCAAGGGATTGGTCGTATATCTTGATTACCACAAGTCAAACCATACACACCCCATAAAAGGAAGAAAAGAAAAGAAAAGAAAAAACCAAGAAGAAGAAGAAGAAAAAGAAGAAAGAAAAAAAGTAACGAAAAAGAAAAAATGAAGAACTGAATATGTGACTCTTTCGGGATTCGAACCCGGGTCTGCCACGGTAATTTATTCAAAAACACTGTGAACACACTAACCATACCCCCGAGACATTCCCTT
>WUAP02150822.1:0-10931 GCA_015163945.2 Stichodactyla helianthus
AGTAATAGTTGGAAGTAGTAGTTGAAGATAATAGTAGTACAGAGCACAGTCAATAAAGACTCGATCCCGAACCAAAGGTACCCTCGTAAGACTTGCTCCATATTATAGTACACACGAGGGAGCATTTTCAAGTTTGTTCATTTTGCTCCAAAATATTTAACCAGTTTAATATCATAGAGCATTTCGTGGGGTGAAAATCCTGCTCCCGAGGATTGATTATACCCACGAAATCGTTAGTACACACGAAGGAGCTTTGCCCAGAAGCGGGCTCCGGGAGCAAAATCCTTCGTGTGTACTGGCCTTTCTGGTCTCGGTTGGTCGTCACTCTAGTAAAAAGAAAAAGAAAAAGGGAAGGGAAAATAATAATAATAATAATAATAATAATAATAATAATAATAATAACAATAATAGTAATAATAATAATAATAACAATAATAATAATAATAACAATAATAATAACAATAATAATAATAACAATAATAATTAAAAAATAATAATAATAATTTATTAGGCATTATACAAAGTTTCAATGCTTTACAATAATAATAATAATAATAATAATAATAACAATTTTTTTTTTAATAATAATAATAATAATAACAATAATAATAATAGCAATAATAATAATAATAATAGTAACTGAAAAACGAGGATCTATATGACTGAGCTAAACTTGTTTGGAAGGCAATTTTTCCCTCATCGAATCCGGGTTTGTTATTAATGTTTATTTCCAAGACAATTAGATCCCCACGATCAACTGTCAAGTACAATACTAATCACAAACACATAAATCACTGAAGCAAGAAATCCCATCCTACATGAACCCGTTCATTTATCGTTTTGTCATTTCACTGACTTCTAGATTACTAAGCACAGCCTGACATTTCAAATCGGAGCCACGCTGAAAAATGACTTGCACTTAAAATAACGGTAAACAAAGTACGATGTGGATGTTATTTCTGTCAACAACAACAACAACAACATACTTTATTTGCACTCTTAGATTACAATAATTATTTTAAATAGTCATCCTCGCTCAATAACAGGTGGAATACTACCTGTTGTTAACCCATCCAAAACAATAACTATAGTTTTGGATTCCATCTTAGGTTGTTTTGTGCTTTTAGTCCACCCAATTTTGCACGACTGTAGGAAATTAGCTTTGCATTTACAAGATATTTTGATTAAAACCCTGTGCATGCCTTTTAATTTCTTGGCGAAAAACGGTTTGACTAAGGGATAGCTAAAAAGGTAACCTATGTCACGATGGAACTGGATACTTATGGATGCATAGAGCATACTAAATTTCGCTTTAGAAATAAGAAAATAAAGTGCTTTATAAACTAGTCTAGTAATTTGGGTGAACGTTTTTCCAGCTTTCACCTGTGGATTAGAGCTCCCTTCCTCAACTACTCTTGAATACTTGGATTTAGTATTGCCTCTGATCGCTCCAACCAGCAATCAATCATCTAGATTTTGTGCTTATTCTTAGAATACAGATTTCTCTTTTCCACGATATATTAAAGATTAACTTCTGAGTATTTTATGCAACTAAGCGAACTCTCTGCTTGTGTAGATAGCTAAATCTCCTAAATAATTTGTTCTTTCGATAAATTATGAGCGCATTTTCATTGCCTACATTAAAAATTTCTGCACGAATTTACCTGTGGAACATAGCCATACTCCATGGTGAAGTTATTGTTATCCCCAAAAACATTAAGGTCTGCAGTTCATGTTGGTCTAGATCTTTGCTTGTATAAGATGAGTGTTGTACCAGAAATATTCTCCAATTTATACAGAGTTACGCCATACCCAAGTCGGGCCCTTGTGCAAGAGCTAACGAGGTTTAACACCTAATTAAGCAGTGATGCGATCAGCACTTGATGATCACTGCTCTACTTTGGCCTTTTGACGCGACCACGCCAATCAACTTAAAAACAACCAATCACTGACTACCTACAAGCATAATAAAAAGTTTCGACTTTTTCTCAAGAAAAATTTATTTACATTTGACAGAAAATGATAATATTTACTACAGTAATTGTGACTAACAATTTATATGCAGTCTGAGAAGCGTCGTTTTGTGCTGAATCTTAAGGTTTTTAAAATCGCTATCCGGTAGATGAAAGGGTTGGCGATATATCAAAGAAATACTAAGGGTGAAGATAAAGTTTTATGTGTAATTTTAGTGGAAATTTATTGCATTTTGATTACTGCAATTATAATTTATATGAGAAAGAAAAGAAGAAAGAAAGAAAGAAATTCGATAAGAAATCTTTTTAAGTTGTACCGACCTAGGAAAAAATAAATAAAAAATAAAAAATGGGGAATTAACATTCGTTAGTTTTTTATTTTATTCTTTTCTTATGGAAGGAATGTTCGATGACATTAAAATCAAAACTCAACTATTATATTAGTTCAGCTTCACAAAGTCACATAAAGAATAAAGAAAAGGAACTAAGAAAAAGGTTTAGGAAAGTAATCCAAGAAGAAGAAGAAATGACAGGTATAATATTTCAAATTTCTTGAATTTCCCCTTCATACCTTTATCCAAGTCAATTTTAATTTTCTCTGTATAAAACTAACATTGATTTACTGTGTTTTTGAGTGGAAATTTGAGAAAAACACAAAATGCATTGGTTACTTTAGCAGGTTGTCACTAAATATATTTTCATCGTGTAATTTCTCAGTAAAGTTCAGATTACAATAATGATTCAAAACAATTTTTAATCTGTCAGATTAATTAACTAACACAATTAAATTAACTGCCACTGAAAATAACATGAAAGAGGTTTCTTGTGGGTATATCTATTAATCAAACTATTCACTAAATTGACAGAATTGTCATATTTGCTTGTAACTTCCAAATTTTCTACTAAATCATAATGTAAACATTCTAATAATTACAAGAAATACTGTGGCAAGTAATTCAAATTCTTCAGTGCTTGCCGCGAAGATAACATATTACCTTAGAATATTTAGAATACTGAAAGAGTAACTTGAAAAATATTTATTCCATTTTGTTGCTTCCTTTCTACTTTGCCATTCGGATTTAGCAGTCAAATTACTTTAGTTTCAGTGATAAATACATGTATGGCAAAATCTAAACCCTGCGCAGCAAAAGAATCCCTCGTTCTTTAGTCTTTAATTTAAAGTTTTTTTAATATCCTTCTTTTAGAGTTCTTTCAAGCTTGTTTTTAGCTTATTCTTGTAATATTCTCCCTCTTTCAGTGGAAGATAAGCTTTTGAGAATTCTTTTTGGAGCTAGTCATTCTAGGAAAGTAAGCTTAATCTTTAAAAACTTTGAAAAAATCCGAAAGAAAAAAATATGTTTGTTTAAACGGTTACGAGCCGGTTTACGAAACAGCAGTTTCCCTTTCATTTTTCTCCAGGTTTTTAAAATTTGTCTGCTCCTAATTCAGGGCAAAAAGGCATTCTATAGAAATGCTCAGATAAACAAAATATTTATTGACATTATTGGACAATTAAAAGCTACAAAGATTACAAGAATAAATTATTGGCTAACTAGTTTGACAGGTACCTGCAACTGTTCTAGAATTATCCGAACCAAACTGGTGCTTCTTTGCAACACGTGACAAGTATCCAGTTATTTAAAACTTGCCAAACACTTCTGACACCATGAAGCTAAATAACGATATCAACAGAGACGAAGAGGCTTCATTTATACAAAAAACTAATTTTAAATTCTACATAACGTTAACCCATAACATAGCATTATTCTTCGTGTGTCGTGACTGTCATTTTTAGGATTGTGAGATTAACATGTCAATTCATGAGGCCAGGTACGATTTTCTCCTAACTTAAGCCCGCATTCTATGCTTCGTGCGCGTGGTAAGACAATACCAACATCCTAGCGTTAAACAAAAAAATCTTGTCTTATTTTTCTGAAAAAATCTGATCACAAAGGTTTCAATGTGAGGCTTCGTGCATAATGCTCAGTGATCCATGACAAGAGAAACGGATAAATTTAAATTAGCACGAAGCCTCGTACTGAAACCTTTGTGAGTGACAAGTGAAGCATATCTCGGAAGTGGGTTATTGATCTCCGTCGAATCTCGAAATGAATTTTGGGACGTTACATTTAAGAATGCCTTTTTGAAATTCTTGAATTAAGAACTCTTCAATATGGTCATGTCAGTCGTCATGGCTTAAAGGTCAACTCAGTGCAGTTAGTCTTGTTATATCATGTGGGAAGCTCTCTCTCTTTTTCGTAGTTTATAAATAATAATGCAAGCTCAACCCAGTCGTTGATGGTCATATTTTATTTTCTATCTACAGATTGGTTTTAATTCGTTGCATAAATTATTATTCATTTCTTTCTGGGATAATGTATTGATAGACGCAGCGCTCGTCGCTCTGAAATGACCTGCACTTCTTGTGTCTTGCAAACGACGCATCATTGTTATTGTTTTTTTTTTCATTATTATATAAAGCTTTGTCCCAGCGCATGCGCAGTGGAGTAAATGGAAACATGTCTCCATAGTAACATCAGTGGCATCATTTTCAATCATCCTCAGAAAGTCTTTCCTTGGAGTTTTGGAATGCTTTGTTTGATATGATTAAATTTTGAAACGAAAATTCCTAGAAATTGTAGACTTTTCTTGTGAAAAAGCGAAAGCATATTATTTCATGCCGCAAAGAATTCCAAAGACATTCAAATCAGCATCTACAGCGTTTCTTTGCTTTGCAGGCTTCCTGGAGATCCCTAAACCACGTGATCAGCGTTGTTAGTATCTCAAGGCTTGGTTATGATTACGAATCATCCGGGACTTGTGATTTATCGCCGCAGTGTCCATGGTTACCAGACATGTGTCTGGAGCAGCTATGCGAGTCTAACATGAACTCCAACTGTTTAATCTCGTCATGCAGTTTGGATATCTGACTTTGTAGAGTGTTGTTCTGTGCTTCAAGTTGGTCTGAAGCCTGCAGAAATAAAGTAACAAAATTTTTACTGCACATTTGTGCTTTGAATTATCACTACGTTTGTATTTGATAGACCACATCCATGCACGTGGGTGTAATGTTTTTCCCATTTCAGACCACGTGTCATCCTCTTGGGAATACGATTCTTTGTTTGAAGCTCATCCATATTAATGTTCTTCTCAAGCGCTACTGAAAAACAAAGAAATAATACCCAAAGGAATGGCATGTGGTCTGGAATGGGGGAAACAAATACGTTCAAGTGGACGTAAAATTTTTTTAACTGATTCATAGCCACATTTTAGATTCCTGAAAGAATGAGGGACAATTGTCCTATGGAGGGTTGGTCTCGTAAATATCAACATGCCCAGTTGTCTTATATATCGATAGATTATTTGGAGAGCGTCAGTTCCCTTCCAAAACTAGTATTCACAAAATAAGTTTTATATAAATTAAATTTCATTACGTTAGATAGTTAATATTAAATGCTAGTTGAATACTCTCAGCATTATATCAAGGAAGAACAGGTTTTTCCCACCTGGACCAAATTGCGCACATGCTCTTTGCGTTTCTGTCGGCATTTTGAAGCTGCAACCTTGTTTCTCTCCCTTCTTAGCAACTTTCTTTCTATTTCCTCTTGTGAAACCTGCAAAAAGGCATTTCAAACGTTGAACATTACTATAGTGTACCAAGTACTATAATGTTCTCTTCTCTTCCCTCCCCCAGAGTTTGTTCACACATCTGGAACTTCATTTCCTTTGAATATTGCACATTTAACGTCTTTTCGTAAACGAGCATGCAGAGAACTTGCTTGCTTACGTGATGGCAGCCATCTTGGATGACCGAACAATGAAATTACTTTAACCAGGAATCAGCCTTTTTCCCTTGTCGTATAGAATATTTTTGGTTCGTTGAAAGAAAGTTCTCCCATGCCAGAAAGCAACATAACAAACAGAGTGTCACCTAGAAACAAACCATTTCACTCTGTAAAGGTGCGTTCGATCCTTCTAACGGAGTCTTGTAGATGTACTCCATGTCAGCGGTATTCTCATCGATAGTGAAATATGGTGGTTCATTTTTGACATCAATAACGAATTCTTCACCCGTCGTGTCCAGACACACGGACGACGGCCCAACTCCTGCAGCAAAAGAGGTCATTTCTACCTCCGGGTTCTGAAAAACATAAAGTTCGTGTCAGTGATTTAGAAGCTTGAAGTAGACTTGTTCAACGACCCGAAAAATATTGTTGGTTTAGAAAAAAGACTGCTGTGTTTTGATTGGCTGGCTGGTTGAATTACTGGGCAAAGGTTATTTGGAATACGACTGTTATATAACACAGAAAATAGCTACTTATTTATTCTGGATAATTCATTCGTAAATTAAACAAGATAGCCTAGTAAATATACTGGACTAGTACAAGGTCTATAAGCCGAATAGAACTAAAATATAATACTTTTCAGTGCGGGCGGACCCAGGAATCGGAGAAAGAGGGCCTAGAAAACTTCTGCATTGGAGGAACCTTTATGAATAACCAAAGGAGGTCTGCGGGATCCCAAAATAAAAGAAGGGGACGACCCTTTTGGTCCCTTTAAATATACCCGTGTCTTAGCCTAGAAGTTATGTTGTTTTGAGAGAGAACGGCCGATAAAGTGACTTTCCGTGGTTTGTTTATAAAGAGAAAGAAGCTTCACTTTTTAGGGCTAGTTCTGTTGTACCAAGTGTAATGTTCTCTAAAATTAATGACCAAAACGGTTGGTATGGGTGGTCCAAAAATGTAATGCACGAGTTGTTTCGTCGCAAGATAATAATTTAATCTTGGGAAAAATCCATTTTGCACCAAAAACCAATCGCAAATATAACTGCCCAAGGTCTTTTTATAATTTAATAGTGTGTTGACTATCACGAAGAAGATAGATCTGGAAGTGTCGGAGGGGTTATGAGCATCGTGTTTTCAAGGTCTTCAATTAACTACTTCCAATGGCATAAGTGAGATTAGCGCGGTCTAGTGTGCCGTGACCAATTAATGTTTCATATCTACAGGTACCAGGCCTTTTTGGTCTCATCAGTAGTAAAAGTTCACCTTAAGGCCAATTTTGGATTGTGAATTGGACCGTAAAATTAACATGGGTGAGCGACTGTGTACCGATGACTAACAAAAGATTGACTATCCTTAAAAATTTAAGGGGTTTTTGTAAGCCAAAGAAGGGTGTCGCTGCCCGATAGCACTCGATTTTAGCGCGATGATCTAATTCTTGAATCGACGTAATGGGTAATGGTTTGCCAAAAGTACTTAGAGCAAGATCGACGGTCGATTCATGGATCGGTTAAATTTGATGCGACGATTCAGGAGTTGTCATATTAGTAACCCACCTGAGAAAGGTCCAGAACCTGAGGAACCCCTCCTGCCTCCATTGGCAGCTTTATCCTTTCTTGCTTGTTCACCGTCAGTCAGGCTTGAGTTGTTTGTGTGTGCCTAGGCCATACGAGTCAATCGCCAGCGGTCGCCTCAAATCAAGAGCCATAAACAATGTGATAATTGTAAGGGAGATCACATCATGGAATGTGATTGGTTCCTCGTCAGGGACAACTCGACAACAATCGAAGCCTATCGGGTTACCTTCTATGATCTCATTTCAGTGCGAGTCAAAAGATATCCCTGCGAAAAAACGCGTTACAAATGCCACAAGTCTTTCTTATCAATCTACTTCACAAATGAATCGAAAGCAATCTCACGATTTTACAATCTTTAGTAGCTCATTGGTCTACAGCTCGCAGGGGCTTGATTCTTTTGACAGGTACCAGTAATAGTATCGTCCACGTGCAGTATTGGGGCCACGTGCAATGACGAGCGTGCCGATGGTAGATTACGAATGAAACTTCTTTCCAATCACAAAAAAGCCTCTTAAGTATTAATATTTTCAAGAGAATTCACCCGAGCCTCGTAAAGAATCTCCAGTCTAGTACCTTTTGATCTATGGCTGCCAGGGGTCTACTACTATCAACAGGTACCAGCCTTACACCTCGTTCACGTGCAATAGCCAGCTATGCTAGGCTATGGAAATGATCTGGCACCTTAGTCATTCGTGGGTAACATTTCTGACTTGTAACGGAAGTATAGCAAGCCTACGATACGTAGAGGTATGAGTTATCGCACTGATAAAAGTCGATAGTTGAATGCAACGCATTATACATTTATTTTAAGAAGGTTGTCGGTCGGACTGAAACCTTAAATCTGAGAGCGAGAGAAATTGAGGACATGAGCTGCGAATTTAGTTTTATTTTCAAATTAAGTTTCGACATCTTTTAGTAGTTAGCAATCAGTGAATAGCTAGATACGACACCACCTTTGAGCGATGACCTGCGCTCACTGGCGAATAGACCTTCTTACTAATACAGTGGCCATCTTGAATATATTAATTTTTCATTGTTTAAATTTCAATATTATGGGATGTCCAGGGGCAAAGCCTTTGTTTGCCCCCTGGACATCCCATAATATTGAGATTTAAACAATGAAAAATTAATATATTCAAGATGGCCGCTGTATTAGTAAAAAGGTCTATTGGTCAAATTTGCTTGACAATAGAAGCCACTCAAAGCATTCTGGTAGTGGTTGTCAAATGATGAAATCATGCAAACGTCCTATTCCCCATACCATTGGGGCTGCATATATTACAGAAAGACGCCAGAAGTTTTATTACGTATATGGGTTAAAATGTTAGACACCACACGCACCACGCTTTGTTTTATAAGCCAAATCGATCAATAGACTACGTCATTATGACGTTACAAGATGCATTCTGGTCTAGCTTGGGGTCTAATATTACCACGATTAAACGGTTAATAAGCGGAATACCCAGATGTTTGACCCGAACTATTCCAGAATGCTTTACAGTTTACCACCTCACGAAGCGGCTAGAGTTACTTTTATGACGTCAAAAGCGTGGTTACCCTTTCAAAATGGCTGACTCTAATATATTCGGAACTATAGTTTAATTCAATTTTACTAGGGCTACTACTTCACGTCAAGCAGGAATTAATGGATCAATGGAATACTATTACGACAATACGACAAAGCGAAAATGTGATATAATAAACCATTATGACAATTCTTACATGAAGTACTAACCAATTTATATTTTGATTTGTAATAAGATGGTCGATATAATAAGATACCTTATTATATGGCTACGATAGTACGCACGCTCTGATTGGCTGATTTCCGGTCTGATATTTTCCCATCTCAGACCGGTAAGTTAAGTTCGCCTGTCTTTCGTCGACGCAGCTTAAAAAAGCCATATAATAAACGATTTATTAACCTCGCTTGCTCGGTCTGTACGGGAAAATATCAGACCTCGGTCTTTTATGTACTGACCTCGCCTAACGGCTCGGTCCGTACTGTCAAGACCTCGGTCTGATATTTTCCCGTACAGACCTTGCGCTTGGTTAATACGCTAAAGTGTATTTCACGGATTAATGAAAACCACTCTATGTAGTACGTTGCAGAACAGGGTTTATATGAAACAAAGAACAAAACAAAACAAAAACAAAAACAAAACAAAAAAACAAAAACAAAAACAAAAACAAACAACAACAAACAACACACACACACACAAACACACACACACACACAAACACACACACACACAAAAAACACACAAAAAAAAAAACAACAACAAAACAATGGAGTCAAGTGTAGATCAAATAAAGATGAATTCTGAAGATCGACGTCGAAATTTCTATGGTTCGTTAATGGAAGAATCGGAAGATAGTTCGTCCAATTCAAGTTCTTCGTTGGACGCAACTCTCGCATCGGACAGAACGGTGGTTAGTATGAACTTAAAGCTCTTTGTAAAGAGTGAAAAATAATTCGCAAATTCTAAAAACGTGAATTTTATTTCAGTTTTGTTCATGCAACAGTTGCAGTAGGAAAAAAAGCACAAGAATACAAGGATGTCCGTGCAAGGAATCAAATTTGAAATGCAGCGATACTGGATGCAAATGTGGGACGTCTCGCGTTATTTGCAAAAATAAAACTACTGACACAGTCCAGCTAGCCCTTCCAGAAGAAAACCACGATACCCCTACGATTCCAGACAGAGTTGTAAGTCTTTTTCAATTGATTTTCTGAGTATTTGAACTAATTTCAAAAGTTTGTCTCCTTTTGAACTCGACGACCTACTGAGGTGCAAGCCGCTTTACAATTAGTCGTATGACAATTCTCCTTTCAGGTTTGTTCCTGCAAAAACACGTGTAGCAGAAAAAGAACTGAAAAATCAGCTGGATGCCCTTGCAAGACAGCAAATCTAGAATGCTGCATTAGTTGTAAATGTGGAAGTTCAAATTCGCAATGCAAAAACAAATCCATAGCTCAAGTGATTAACCGAAATCCAAGCGCTTTCGCACGACATCGAGAACAAGTAGAAAAAGCAGAAACTGAAATTAAGGTAAGGCTTGGTAGTTCCTGTTCGTCATAACAACAATCCTCCTCCTCCTCATAAAAACTTTATTAATCGGGGAGACTAAGCTAAATACTATATACTATTTTAAGTAAAAAAAAAAAGGCTATAATATAAAGGAAAATCAAGAAAAGATAGTAGCCGATATTCATTATTGATGTCAGTAAAACCATCAAAGCTAGTCTGCATTAAAAATAAATTGACAAGTCTTATGTACTTCGGATAAAACATATGCTACATGTCAGTATTTTAAAAGCACTTGAAACCTGTCTCGTTTCTAATTCAAAAGTACTTTTTCAACTTTATTTTGGTATTCTTTTGATAAAAAGCTAGAGTACTTACACTATGTCCATGAAATAAGATTAAAGTTGTTACTGTAGTATTGCCTAACACAAAGACATATATACACAAGAGACCACTTTATTCTTAGTCTCCTTCGCAGCCGTTATTAGTGTCGGGCATCCTGTGTTCCCTCCCCACTAACGGCTGCTCATCCGAGCGATACATGCCATTCCCTTTGTGTTGTAGTTAGCA
>WUAP02150844.1:0-10930 GCA_015163945.2 Stichodactyla helianthus
ATCATGGGATGGATTTTTTCTCGCTGACCACAAAATGCGCTCTGATTGGCTATTTCGCTTTCCTCAGATCACCTGGACAAAAATGTCAAGTGACCTGATGATCTGCGTTTATTCCTATTTCCCGCTTCGATCACATGAATTTAACGCCCACGCGCGAGTTATAAGGATTTGACGTCCGCTACGTGACGTGCTCTCGACCAGTGAGAAAAGTTTGACTAGGGGTATACAGTCAATGTCATTAACGTTGTCCACCGAAAAAAGACATTTAGACTAAAAGAAATATCACCTAAAAACTTGCTCTAAATGCTTGTTAAAGGATATCATTGTGTACGTAGAGTTTATATTTGTTTTACCCTGTTAACTGTTGATAACACTACAGGGTGAATTTGAAAAGTCATAGCCTGCACACGTTTAGGGTACCAATTTAATGACAAGTGCTGAGCCTGAACCAGTCACAGCTCCCGAGGGCATTGTTGTTTACAAAATGCGTGTGGTACGGTGCGACTTGAGTGAAAGGTCTTTCGAAATCTTATTTCGACGGCAAACAATAATCAAAAATATAACATATTGAAGATTTTTGCACACGTAAACATGGCATTGCTGGGATGCCCTGCGTAAGTGTGCACGAGCAATCGACTGCTGACCAGCATTGTCCTGGTTTTAACTTAACCGAAGTTAATTTTACCCACATCAAAAATATCAAAATGATTAACATTGTATCCTTTTTTATAATTCCAATATACCTACTAAATTTCTTTGTTATCCAGTCTCCCGAGCGATCAGAAGCAGATAAACAGTGGGGGCTCTGTGTATTTGATGATGTCATAGAGTATTATGGTCCGGTAAGTATATTGCAGTACTTACGAGGTCTTCTAGAACAACCTTATCTTGAATTCATGGTTTTCATTTTCCTTTGTAATCTACTGTTTGTACTGCGTCATTCGCTCATTCGCATGTCCGGCTAAACTCGTTCTGAAGTGCTTGAATGCGAGGCTCACCAAGGAGCTGTATGAGAAAGGCGAATAGATTCGTTCATTTTGTTGTTGTGGTGGTGGTGTGTGCGTGTGTGTTGTTGTTGTTGTTTTCCGCTTTTTTCCTCGATTGATCGCTCAATCTTTCGCATATTTGTTCTTCCAGATATTCTTTCGTTTGGTCATTTGTTTTTTGACACTTTTGTTCATTTGCTCGTTTAATAGTTCCATTTTTCTTCCGTTGTTTTACAGACTTCCTTCAAGTATCAGGACTATTTTCTACGAGCCACCTTAAATTTTACGATCGATAAAAGCGCCCCAGTGCGGCAGGTAACAACTGCCATCAAATCACCAAACTGCTTCTTTGTTTTTCGTTTTATGTAAATCAGTACTCTTTGGTATTTTTAGGCCGCGTGCTATGGGGTGGGTATCATGCCCATTGCATCGAAGGACTACGCCCCAGCTTGCGCAGGTAAGTCTTCGAGTTGAAAATAATAGTTTATTTTATAGAGGTCGCTCCATGCAAGGGAATCCAGATTGATGCTGAATTCCGGATCCCAAAAACTGGATTCCGGATTCCACATACTGTATTCTGGATTCCTTGGAGTCACACAGTACCGATCGGAACGAGTTTCATGGTTGGTTTAAAAAACAGTAGATTGGTAGTCCAAAGAATAGAACTAAACCTAACCTAAAGAAAGCGGTACTGTACTTAAGGGAGCAATGAAAAGTAGCTTTCTGATTGCTACTGTATTAGTCCTTCCTTGTACTGGATTCCGGATTCCACCTACTTGATTCCGGATTCCAAGTACTGAATTCTGGTTCCAAGTTGTGGATTCTGGATTTCAAAAGCCAAATTTCCGTGGATCCCGATTCTGGATTCCCTTTTTATGGGGCAAATAGAGTTTGGAATAACTGGAACAGTCGGCTAAAGATGATGTGTTTACATCGATTGCAATTAATACTTCCCATCTCCCTTTTTTAATTTTTTTTTTCTTTTTCTTTCCTTTTTTCCAGAGGCTCTACCCTTGTTAATCCGAGTAATAAGCGATCCACATGCCAGATCACGTGAAAACATCAATGCAACGGAAAACGCCATCTCAGCGGTCACTAAAATCTGTAAATATAACCATGGTAATATCAACGTTGACGAGGTCATTCCTATGTGGTTGTCATGGCTACCGATTATCGAGGACCGCGAGGAGGCAACATACGTTTATGGTTATTTGTGTGATTTGATTGAAGCGTAAGTAGAAAGCAGAGGTTCAGAGAATTATTTTAAAGTGCATATAAGCCCTGCAGGATCCTCTTCCTAATTCGAAAGAACTTTCATAATAAACAAGAATGGCGTTGTCCGTTTGTTGATATCTCTTGTCGTTGCAGAGATACCCAATATGCAAAATTACAAATTGATGACGTCATTTAAGGCACCTAGTCAAAAGTTAAATAATAAAATAAGGAATATCTTCCTAAAAAGTAGCCTAATGTGATTGAAACTTCATAAATTTATGGTACTAGAGTAGACAATTATTTTGGTTTGTTTGATGTTACCAGGCTATTTTAAGTAAAAACACAATAATCCTAATTTCTTTCTTTATAATTTGAGAATATTTTCAGTCAAAGAAGAGAACTCATAATGATCTATCTTAATTTGATAAAGGAAAGTGGAAATGTTCAATCCCAGAAGGAAATAACGATAATTATTTATATATCTTCAGAAGAGCCTGTTTTTGAGAGTGTTTTCATGGTAACATCATCAAACAAACCAAAATAATTTTCTACTCTGTTACCATAAATGCATGAAGTTTCAACCACATTGGGCTACTTTTTGGGAAGATATTCCTTATTTTATGATTTAACTTTTGGCTTTAGTGCCTTTAATGACGTCACTGATTTGTAATTTGCATATTGGATATTTTCGCAACGAAAAGAGAGGTTGTAGTTTTCTTTTTTCTTTCTTCTCCCTTCTTTTCTTTTCTTTTCTTTTCTTTTCTTGCCCGTCAAGTTTGGATGCGCGCGGAAACGTGAGAAAAAGCTTTATTACGTGGGTAAGCGAAGATACGATTTCTTATTATATAGACATGAGTGAGATGCTGGAAAATAAGCCATTCGTAAACATGATACGAAACTGCATCCAGGAACCCAGCGACATGTTTTCCATATCCTCACTAGTGAAGATATCGATGACGTCATTTCCGTCGCGCGCGTGCTCAGTTATGCAAAGCGGCCAGTCAGTGTAAAAGTGAGCGAGAAAGTCTTTGAATAAGGTAAAAAAAAAAGAAAAAAGAAAAAAGAAAAGAAAAAAGAAAACATTCAAAAGTCAAAGATATGAGAGAAAAATCTTTCTATGATATAAAGACATGTAATTAGTTGCATCTAAATTACGAAGAGAGAGGGAAAATGAAGTCGAATCAGCTAAAAGTGAATCCGAGTAGCGGTGAGCTTTGCAGAGTTCAAAGGACAGCGTGTTGTTGTGATTTTTGTGTTGTGATTGTTGTTGTGATTATCCCCGACAGCAAATAAATATTTTCTGTGTCTATATAATAAAAAGAAAATTACATGGTGTCTTAAAGATATGAAGTTTATCTTCGCAACCCCGTGTAATATCCTCTATTTATTTGTGGTAAATATCACTATAACAGATTCGTAGCTGCTGCAGGGGCGGATCCAGGGAGGGGCCGCCCCACCCCCCTCTCAGCTATAAATATATATATATAGTTTTATTTCATCAAAGTAATGGATTTACAGTAAAATGAGCCGTTTTTCCGGTCAAGTCCCCCTCCCCCCTTATATTTTTGGCTGGATCCGCCCCTGCCCTGCCCTAGCTGTACCGTACTTTACCGTAACTTTTCGTTTCTCTTGATTCAGCGCTAAACTGTCAGTCTTATTTTGAATTATCGCTTTGTTTTGTAGGAACAATCCATTAGTTTTAGGAACAAATTATAGCAACTTATCTAGAATACTGCAGATCTTTGCTGACGTCTTCCTGTCAGAAGTCCTCAGTGAAGACAAAGAAACAAGACAAAGACTTCTTAGAATCATCGCCCAGATGCAGGTTAGTATACAACGCTATGCATAAAGCCACCACTAATTTGCATAAATCACTAAGCTCAACAAATTTTGAAAACATTTTGACTTCACAAAAAAGAGCATCAGCGAAGTAGTAAATGCGTACAGTTTCAAAGAATAATGGCAAATCCTGGCGGAGTTATAAGCATTTAAAATGTGCTAAAAACATAAAAACGAGGCTGGTCAGGTCTTGGCTGTCTTTTACATACAAATCCTTCTAAATTTAAATCGCTGTAAATTGTCAGGTATTTGTACTAAGACCTTGAAATTTGATTTATTTGCTAATGTTAGCATGCTCTTCAAGCCACCGTGTAATTTTCTTTTTATTATGTGGAAGAACAAGCGACAATAAGCAGAAAGCAAATGGCAGGCGAAAGTGACCGCGAACGCACATCCGGGACCTGCGGTACATATTTTTTTCATATCTTACTCGGTGAAAATACGAAAGATACGAGATTTTTAGTTTCCGGTAACACACTTGAATCCATATAATAAGATATGATATAAGCTTTGATAGAAAGTTTTGACGCCTTTCTCAATATTTTTTCGCTAATCAGACCCCTTACGGCAATTCCCAAAGCAGTTCAGTTTGGAGCACGAAACAATCACACTTCGATTCTCAGGAAAGTAACACTCTATTCTTTTGTCATTCGAATTGAACTGCTTTGGGAATTGCTGCAAGGGGTCTATCTATAAACCTCTTTACTTTGGGTTTAATGTTTTCCCATTTGTCAGATCACGTATCATTCCCTTGGGTTCTACTTTGTTTCTCGTTAGAGCAGATTTCGTATGACTGTGAAAAGCTCGCGGCACGGTCAAGGCGCGGCAAGGCACTTCAAAGTTCTAGCAAACATCACACTCACGGCATTGACCGTGCCGCGACCTTTTCGCAGTCATACGAAATCTGCTTTAACGCTTGAGAACATACATTTCAGTGCTTTTCATAATTCTGCGACCTACCGACTCCAGACTTCTGGCAGACGTCAGGCGTTTTAGCTTCCGTCAATCAAAATACTCAGACTGTTGAAATTTTGATTGACGGAAGCCAAAGCGCCCGATGTCGCCCAGAAGTCTCGAGTCGGCAGGTCGCATAATTATGAAAAGCGCTGGATAATATGAATGAACCTCAAACAAAGAAACTTATTCCTAAGAGGATGACGCGTGCTCTGAAGTGGGAAAACATTACGGGTCAAGTTAAGAGGTCTTCGGTGGAGACGCATTATTATTTAGCTATTCATAAAAGGTGTTATGGCAAGAATACTCTTCTACAAACGAAAAAGAGAAGGGGGCGGGGGGCGAATTCCCACGAGCCACTCAGTGGACAAGGAGTCCACAATGTTTAGATCTCTGCGTGGTCTGTACTTAGCCTCAATGCCATGCACAAACTGTCTTTGACTAACTGTTAACGTTTTTTTTTTTTCTTTCTTTCTTTTCTTTCTTTTCTTTCTTTTCTTTCTTTTCTTTTCTTTCTATCTTTTAGACGATGGGTGAAGCCTGGAATACCTATTTCTCCCAACTTAACGAAATGCAGCAAGACTCGATACGGCAAGCCATGACCGAGCAGGGCCAATGAATGAAACCATATGTTAATTCAACAATGACTGTGCTGTTTACAAAATGATATTCTCTAAATGAACCCAAGAACTGCGAAAGAACGAAAGCCATAATTAAACCATAAGTAATATATGATCTGAAGTCAGGTAGTACATCAATTATACTAAACTGACCGTGAGGTGTAGTGGCGCATACTTGAGAGATTGTATTTGGTATCTTGGTTTATGGGCTAGAGTGGTTTTCATTAACCCATGAAATACACTTTCTCACACTCTGATTCTATTCTTTTCTTTTGTGTTTATTTGACTATTACACTTCAATTAGTACACTTTGTTTCACGGGTCACTGAAAACCACTCTACTGAATGGGATTTCCTTCTTTTTCTGCCTTTGATGTGGCAGGAATATCGTGTTTAATGGGTAATAGCTGGCTGAAAACTAAATTGTGCAAGTTGTTTTCAAATTCTTCAGTACCATGTACGACGATGACTACACAGCGACGATATCAGTATATGTAGCAGCAGCAGCAACGACGACGACAACAACAACAACCACATCACAAGCAATGCAGCAACAGTAGTAGCAATCACGACGACAGCAATAACTGCAGTAGGAGTCATATCATAGCAGCAGCACTAACCATACAGCAACAGCAACATCAGTAACAGCAACCATAAAGCAAAAACAGCAGCTGCAGCAACCGTAATAACAATAACACCTGCAGAAGTTACGTTTATTAAAGGAATAACGGAAACAAGCAGCAACAACTGTGGCTGCAACCATAACAGTAGCGATAGCAATCATAACAGTACACTAACAGAAACAACAACAGCAGCAACATCATTCATAACAATAATAACGACAACAACAACAGCAGCAACAACATTCATAATAATAACGACAACAGCAGCAGCAGCAACATTCACACCATAAAAACAAAACCAGCAACAGCAACATTCATAACAATAACAACAACATTAGCAGCAGTAGTCATAGCGGCGATAAAAAAAAAAACAGCAGCAGCAGCAAACAGAAACCACAACAGCAACACCGGTAACAACAAAAACAACTAAAAAGTATCGGTATGTGGATGTGATATGTCGTAAGGAAATCATAGCGTATACACCTATTTCAAAAACCGTTGTCGGTCGGCAATCTGAAATCTTAGCCAGACAATTCGCCAGCGTAAGTCTTCGCTCAAAGGTGCTGTTGTATTTAGCTATTTACTGATTCCAAACTACTAAAAGATAAAACTTAATTTAAAAATAAAACTTATTTTAGATACAAATTCACTCAATTCCTCTCGGTCTCGGATTTCAGATTTCAGATTGCCGACCAACAACATTTTTTGAAATAGGTGTATAATACTGGAGCGGAAGGCGCTTTCTGGGACTCCCAAATAATTCGCAATTAAAAATAATTTTGTATCCAATGGTAACGATACATGCTGTCTTGAATATAACCCTGACTGCTTTTGTGTGCTTAATGCTGAACTTTAAGGGACTAGCACATTTCTACCCCATAATCGTTTATAGGCTTTTTTCAATATTTATGCTAATTATGTCTTCCATGGGAGCGAGGCTAAGTACGCATAAATTTAACTATTGAATTTAGGGGTTTTTTGACCATGTTCAAATTTATGCGTACTTACCCTATTTTTAACAAGACCTTTTTCACATGCATGTTGCGCGCTCATCCATTTTCAATGAAGTTGACGGGCCGCGGCACCAGAACATGGCTTTCTTGCTAAGAAATATTATCGAGTATGACTTTTGTAATGAGAAGTTATCGAATTGATTCTTCTCGTAACTGTGCGACTAGCGCTACCGCGTACAATTCACCTTCCCGGAGGTACCCATAATTCTGTTTAGGGGCAAAGTATATGAAGCAGTTTTTGGAAATTGAACAAAAAACAAACGTTTTATCAAATGTGGATAAAAAATGCAAAAGAAAGATGTAAATGCTTTTACTAAATAGGATATCTGAATAACAGAACTTTTCCTGGTCTTGGTTAGACAAAGTAAACGAATTTCCTTAAAACTACAATCAGTTTTCATTGTTTTTTAGCCTGACATCGATGGCACGCGCAAATCCTAAAGAATTGTGGGAACCTACGGAAATGAGCATGTATTTTATAGCGCAGCCACAATATAACGCGCGTTGTGATTGGTTAATTCGTGCGCGTGCGAGGATACATCCATTTCACAATGGACGGCTTCCTGACGTGATCAAGAAGTGCGTGCGCCCGTGTATTGAGAATTTCGTTTACATTTTCAAATTGTTGCACTATTTTTAGGCTCTGACTATGCTGTAAAAGAAATGGTTCACGCTTATATCGTGCATCCGTTTATTATCAGTTCGATTGGCTGATTTTGATTTTAAAGCAGGGAGACTTTCAGCCAATCAGAAGCGATCATTCTCACGGTCTATTGCCCTTAGAAACATTGAGAGCTAGACATTCAAACTTCATGAGAAAACTTCGGTCACCCCAAACCAACCTGAGAAGCGTAATAAAGCCTTGAAAACTTAATGTGACCTAAGTCAAAAGTTAAACTTTATCTAGAGGGGGAGAAGAGGGATGAGTAGGTGGGATCTTTGAATGGAAAAAAAGGCAGGTACACTTACCCGATCAAAAGTTTTAGCGGTTAGGCATAGCAAATTCCAATTTATACTTTTGAAGGGTAGTAAGAAGAGTAGATATGATTTGAAATTAATATTGTGACTTGCTAAATAAATATACCAAATTAACCAAGGCCGGCCACATGTCGAGTCATAAGATTTTTTGATGAGGCTCATCCATATTGTTTTTCTCGAGCGTTACTGAAAAAACAATAACTAAGGGAATAACACGTGATCTGAAAGGGGTAAACATTACCCGAAGGTGATTCGCAACTTGTCACGCAACAAAAATCGCTGTTGCAAGTTGCAAGTTTTTGTTGCACAAGGTATAATGAGCTACTTTTGCAACAAGCAGCCACAATTTGCAATATCGATTTCTGTTGCGTGACAAGTTTCGTACATGGTGGTAATACGGCTTCGTGCGAAACGACTGACTCGTAAAATATTCTTTTAAGGTGGCTCCCTAGAGTTTTCGATAGTTCCAATCAATAGAACATAGTAATCTATGGTTAATGCAGGCTCACACATTGACACCCAATAGGCCAACCATATTAAAGTTCATGAGTTTAGGATTAATTGTTATGAAGCTGATCACATATGAGGTTACCATGGTAACACTACGTCAGCTATGATGAAGGCCGTTCCTTTTATTAAAAAAGTTAAAAACAAGTTTTCACGGTGAATTATATTTATAATGAAAGTCCGTCATCCTACGTTTCATTTGACACGATGCTAAAACATTCTGTACTACAGAATTTCAAATAATGAGAAATCTTGAATTTGCCGAATAAATCAAATTCCAAAGTACCAAATTTCTAAATTTTCGGACAATTG
The DNA here is from genome assembly GCA_015163945.2 of Stichodactyla helianthus. Classification (NCBI taxonomy): domain Eukaryota; kingdom Metazoa; phylum Cnidaria; class Anthozoa; order Actiniaria; family Stichodactylidae; genus Stichodactyla; species Stichodactyla helianthus. The sequence continues at coordinate 9,047 of WUAP02150844.1, forward strand.
TTTAATCTTTATATGATTAAAAAATATTTAGAATTATGAAGACATTTTACCGTCTAGTTTTTGAGTTATTTCAGAAAAAGATAACGCCTGCGACCGCATACTATATACCCCTTGCACATGTCGTCAGAGCAGCTCAATCGGGGGGACGAAACAAAAGATTTTTGCTCTCTTGAGAGCTAGAATCCATTGTTTTGTTCCCCAGATTGAGCTACATTCTAACATGCTGCAAGGGGTCTATAGTGAGTTTTTGTCAACTTTAGCATTAATAACTAGAGTTGTTTAAATGTTTTCAGGCTAGAATATGGAAATAAAGCGAGGAAGTTTCTATTTCTTTGCTTGTTAGACTTTCTTTCTTTATCGCAGCTATTCGAGACAGACAGAGAAAGAGAAGGAAAAATGTTTTTTTGTTGTTGTTGTTTACAGCCTTTTCATTATTCTGCGACCTACCGACTCCAGACTTCTGGGCAACGTCGGGTGTTTTGGATTCCGCCAATCAAAGTTTCAACAGTCTGAGTTAGTAATTATTTTGATTGACGGAAGTTGAAACGCCCGACGTCGGCTCAATCTGGGGGACAAAACAAAAAATTTGCATTTGCTCGAGAACTAGAATCCATTGTTTCGTCCCCCAGATTGAGCTGCATTCTAACGTGCTGCCTAAGGGACCGGTCATTATTTATTGCCGGGGGAGGGGATTTTTGATGTGACACCATAAAAATTATCTGATCCCCCTTGAAGCACTATGGAACGTAAGTGATCCCCATCTTTGTCGAACAAATTTACTGAGTAATCTCCCCCTCATGCTGGTTGCAAAACCCTGTGAATCCCCAAAAATTCTCCGACCCCTTCCCCTCCCAGGCCATAAATAATTACTGGTCCCTAATGTTATTGTTAATAATAATTGTGCAGTGTCTCTACGAACCGAATCGAAATATGACTGCCGCTATATTTGCACGTATTATTTTTCATTTAGATATTATTTTAGTGTAAAATAAACTATACCGATTGGAAGAAACTATTTGTGAGACTAAAGTATAAAAGTTTGAAAGCCAGGTGGTAAATGTAAGCAAAAGTTATTCTAAAATGTGCGACAAAAGCCAAAACGAGTGGTCAAAGGTCACTGCAAAATCGAAAAAAACTCGAAATAAAAAGATCAGATCATAGAAGGCAAAGGATTCTGGGTAAACAGTTATTAAATCCCATATTATGCCAAGGGTGTTGTAACTCTCGAGATTGCTTAGAATTGTTGAAGGAAGCAATATTCGAGGGTCATATCCATGCTCGATGCATTTTAGGAGCTTCATTAACTGTTTACCCAGAGTCCTACTCGGTCTCACCTTCGATGATTTAACCTTTTGAACCGCCTAACGCGTTTTTTCAATCTTTGATATCTTAGAAGAAAATACATGCCACAACATTCGAACTCTCTGAAAACACTAGTTTCGACTGCTTGTTTTCGAACAGAAAATTGGCTGTCCTCCATATTTCGATTTGGGCTCCTGGTTAATCTAGCGTTTGTGCCTATAACGTTTAACGACTTAATGTGTAAAGTTGTGGCCTTTTCAAATCGGCCGGCGTAGCTCAACTTCCCTTTAGCTCATTTCCCCTTTAGTTCATTTCCCCTTATTTTTGTACAATATATAACATACGCAGAGCAGCATCAAGACTGACACTCCCAGTAAGATTACAGAAACGACCAGTAGAATAAAAACTTGTTCCATGAGTTGATTACCTATAAAAGAAAAAAATAATAATAATAATAATAAACAAACAAACAAACAAACAAATTAATTAATTATCTATAATCATACCATTTTGAAATCACACCTGTTTCCTGTAATCTGATTGGTTAAAAATGGTGCGATTTCAGCCTAAATTGCACCATTT
>WUAP02150855.1:0-10929 GCA_015163945.2 Stichodactyla helianthus
AGAACTGCGATTAGTGTTCTTAACATGCCGCTGAACGTGCGCATTGCATGCTCCGCAAATCATCTCCATTGACAAAGGTCTCACGAATCGAGATTTGTCTTGCATGTGTGCCAAAGGAATCCTATACCGCAAGAACTACGATTAGTGTTGCTGCTCGCCTGGTAGCTCGCAGCAATTATGAACAAAAAGACGGCAGCAAACATAATGGAAACACAACAAGGGATAAACCAGGTCAGACATAAATTGTCGACGCAATTACAGTAAATCCCTACGTAAATTAACAAGATGGCTGAACTGGCGGGCCAAAACTGGCCGATGAAAACGTGGACTAAAGTCAACGACCACAAGTCCAAAGAAACGAGGTTCGTGGCAGCTGAACAGCTCTTCACAAACTCAAACTTATAACAAATCAATTATAACAAAAATAGAAGCCGTCAAAATTGTATAAAGCCAATTGCCGCCAGACTAGAAAGCACCTAGAAAGACAATGGGATTAAACATTTTGTGTCCGCAAAGTGTTTATCTTAAACAGGATATAAAATCAAATGTCTAGTACACGTACTCTACGTCTCCTTTATCTCGTAGTTTCTATGTAAATGACTTTATGACATGCAACCGGCTATATATGGGAATAACAAATACAAGGGGATGTATTATTGCCATTACCACTCGTGTTAGCATAATAAGAAACATAATCCTAATGATTATTATTAAATTGCATGCAGCGAATTCCAGCTGTCACACAAGGTCAGTTTAAACAACAGGTAACAATAAGCAGAACCATAACACACACCCAGTGTAGCCCGTGCCTGAAAACATGGTAAAATGCCTCTGGCATAAATGAAGAGGGTATGTATAGTAATGTCTCTAACCCATACGAGACTACAGCCTTTGCACACTGGCAGTCAAGCAAGAAAAACATTTAGATATGCACATCAATGTAAGGATGGACCCTCAGTGCATGAAACACTAAATAAAATATCATATCACTTATAGCAACAAGGTTAACATGTCTAGCCCGAAACGAAGGGAAATAAAAATTTAAATTGGAAAAGTCAGGAAATGATGGAAAACGAGCTAAGATTTGAGGAAAAATATTGGGATTTAGTACAATTGAAAACCTAATACACTACGAAACATTAGGACACGGGGCGTAACCGCTAGCCCACTGTAACTAAATGATATTGACGAGTCGAGCGCAACCCTCAAATACTAGAATAGTATGATATAAACAACCGATAGATAGATAGTGCTTTGGACAAAGGATTTATTCCGAGCACAGCAAAGGTCACACTACCGGCGTGAAGGGAAGGAGACAAAAAAGGAACAGAAATAAAACAAATACTTACGAAAGATTCCAAGAATTACTGGGTATAAGCCTTCTTTATCACGCAGATTACTCGTTCCATCACGGTTCACCAATCTTCAGAGTACACTCCAGCAACCCCCCCGCGGTGCTCGCTTCATGGTTACAAAAAGGGCGAAAGGAGACTTCCGTAGCAAACGACGGGGCAAAATAAATAAAAGCTATGTACCAATGTCAAGTAAACGATGTCCATAAGGGAACAGAAGTGTTCCTGTAACCTCATTGCCATATTGCAGAATCCACTACTGAAGACCTTACGAATGACCCCTCTTTGTAACAACAATGGATATTGGCTCGTTGGAAACTGGACAACAAGCCTATAAACAAAGTTCCAGGACAAAACCAAAAGAAAAGGGGGAAAAGACCAAGGTTCGCTGACAAAATTTTGAAGGTGCCAACTAGTGCAAGGGCAATGTTAGAATTAATCACTAAATCTGATGGCTCACGTTGAGTATTGCCCTAGAGGGGGGTAATGGAATAACTATTCCTACAATGGCCGAGGAGGGCCACTCCCAACTTCCAACTTCCTCTTTCCAACTTCTAATTTCTAACTTCCAACTTCTAACAACTTTTAAATTAGAATCTTAGAGCATACCAGGTACCGTACGTGCAAAAATAATTGTATTATAATAATTAAGAATAGCACCGTTGCGGCGAGTATTGAACGTACAACATATTAATTAGAATTGGTGGTAATTTCCAAATTTCCAACTCCAACTTCCAACTTCTGACTTCCAACTTCCAACTTCCAACTTCCAACTTCTGACTTCCAACTTCCAACTTCTGACTTCCAACTTCCAACATTTTTTAAAATTAAACGATTAGTCGTATGGACCCCAAAATTCTATTACATAAATTCCACGCAAAACATAGTCACAACGTTTCACGCGGAGTGTGACATACGCAGACTGCAGACCAGATATATTTGAGTTAATATTTACAATGGATTGTATTTTGTTCTCTACGCATATTCCTACAAATGCTATTGGTATTGGCCTTTGCTATATATATACACACATGAGGTCGAGGTCTTGTTTGACATATAGTTATGCTTATGTTATTACGAGATAAACTCTGTGGTTTCCTTTTAGGTTACTACAAATATGCGGTAACCGTTAGCTAAGTTTGTAAACTCCCTGATGAAGACTGCAACAGTCAGTCGAAACGTGTAGGAGAAAATAAAAAAGTTTACAAAGTCAGTTCTCCGTGCTGCTCACTGGTTAAAATTTTAAAATACAATCCATTGTAAATATGAACTCAAATATATCTGGTCTCCAGTATGTAGACTGTAGTCTGCGTGTGTCACACAGCGACGTTTCACGAACGTCCGGAACCAGCATGTATTAGTTGCTAGTCACTTCCAGGGGAAGTTTAACTTAGGCACGTGTAAAATTTAGAGTGTTATATATAGCTGGTTTTTAGTTGTAAAATCCATTCCCTGAAGAAGTCTCCATTAGAGAAGAAACGCGTAGGAAATTAAAAAACTGAATTTTACTACTACAATAGCCCTCTGCTGTGCTGCTAATTAGTCTCGGTTTAAAATAAATAAAATAATAATAATAATAGTAAAAAAGAAGTTGGAAGTGACCCTACTCGGCCATCGTAATAATCCATGCCGGCCTCATCCATTTATTTCATTTCATTTCATTTCATTTCATTTCATTTCATTTCATTTCATTTCATTTCATTTCATTTTAGTTAGTTTAGTTTAGTTTAGTTTAGTTTAGTTAAGTTAAGTTAAGTTAAGTTTAGTTTAGTTTACCTTGATATATTTTCACTTTTTCAAAAAATACTGAAAACGTGGAGCTCAGCCCTTGTCTCGAAAGGTGTCAGTACGATACCATATCTCAAGAATGAGACTGAGTTACTTTATATATTTGTGTGTGTATGTGTGTGTGTATATATACTACAATTTTCAAAAACTTTGACCTTCTTGGCAAAAAGACATATATATCAAATATATCTAAGAAATTATTGGATAACTAAGCTGATATATTTTTCACATACCTTTGATGGTAGACTACTAAGAAAAAATATCATTGAAGCTATCCCATAATTTCTTACCCATTTTTATATATGTTTAGTTTTTGCCAAGAAGGTCAAAGTTTTTGCAAATCGCAGTATATATATATATATGTACTGCAATAAATATCAAATAAATATTAGAAAGTATTGTTTGGCTTGGCTGATATTTTCATCCAAGAGTCTTGATGGTAAACTACTGGGGGAAAATATCAGTGGAGCCATAGCATAATTTCTAATAGCATAATTCCTAATAATCATTTGATATATATGTATATATATATTGAAAGCGGCCATAATTCTTGCGAAAGACTGTATATATATAAATAAACATTTTGAATTATCATTACGACTCAACTGGATCCATGCTTGTCTTACATATTCTATTAATAAACACAAAACCAGCGGCGGCGCTTCCAACACAATGCTGATACATTATAGCAGGATCGAATTGAACCGTAATAAGTTAAATCGCCACAATGACAATTTTAGCCGTAGAGTACTTTACGAAATGTATTCACCGAAAATGTAATCGGATTGGCTGTCGGTTCAAAGTAATCTTCATCGTTCAACTGAAACCTTAGTGGTTCGTTTCTTTTAGTTAGCGCGAAAAAAACAAAAATTAAAATTAAAGAAAGAAAGAGAGGGAGTGAGAGAGAGAGAAAGAGAAAGCACGCTTTTATTTTCGAACGATTAAGTAAAGTTAAGACAGGAAATCGTATAGTATAGTATAGTATAGTATAGTATAGTATAGTAAAGTATAGTAAAGGAGAGATATTCAAAGGATGAAACGCTTTATAACTTCAGACAGCCATTATTAAGAAAGCACTCGGAGTTGTATATGCAAATAAGCGTCGTAATGACTTGGGGTTTTCTGAAACAGGTGCCGTGCATAAACGAATAAATCAAGTACTGCATGTTCACAAATGAATATTACAACTCCAAACTGAATTGAAACATGCGCGCGAAATGCTTTAAACGGTGACTGCATCTGATACGAGCTTCGTCTACAGTATTGTATGGACACTTTATAGGAGCGACTTTCTATAATGAAGCTCGAAGGAATAAGGCAAGATAAATCGGATTCGACTGCATCCAAATCTACGTCAAGAAAGGACAGAGTTATCATTAACGTTGGAGGGTACCGCCATGAAACGTATTTGAGTACACTAAGAGTTGTTCCAGATTCTAGGTTAGCCTGGATTGGAGAAAATACGTCGAAACAGGCTGAATATGACCCAGAAACCAATGAACTGTTCTTCGATAGACATCCAGTTGTGTTTGCTAATATCTTGAATTACTGTCGAACGGGTAAACTTCATTGCCCTGGTGATGTCTGTGGCCCTCTTTTCGAAGAAGAGTTAGCATTTTGGGGAATAGAAGAGCTGCAAATGGAGCCTTGTTGTTGGAGTAATTATACTCAGCATAGGGAGGCACAAGCTACTTTGAAAGCCTTTGAAGGTTTACAAAAGGGCAACGGAGACTCTGACAACGACAACAGTGCAATGGGTCTTCATTTTCAATCTACAAAAAATGAAAAAACAACCAAAGAACAAATATGGGCACTTTTAGAACAGCCATATTCATCAAAATATGCACAGGTAAGAAAATATGTGAAATTACTATAAAATAATTTGTACAAGTCTTTAATTTTTTTTATTTGAAAGAGAATTGCATCATGTCTCCGTAAATATCTATTAGTTGTAACGCAAATTGAAAGCTTTATAAAAAGTTGCAAGCGCTTAGAAATGAAACAATATGTCCATGAAATTTTCGTAAGATTTATTTATTTATTTTATTCATTTATTTATTTATTTATTCATTTATTTTGTTATTTATTTTTATTTATTTATTTATGTATATATATATATATATATATATTCGCCGTGATTCTGTTAATGTCGCCACCAGAAAAATGATTAAGTGCCTAAACGCTTTTTAAAGGCAGATTATTATGTTTGGAAAGACAGGATTATGATTAAAAGTTTAAAGCTTAGGGTTTAAAACATATTAACTAAGCTTCGTGCATCTGGGAAATAAGGTCACAGAATCGGCTTCTTGTTGAATCAGTTTTCAAGTCTGAATCTTTTGGTTTACGATTAATCAGTAACAATATACTAAGAAGAAAAAAATTGGGCAAATTTTCTTAAATAACGACTTGAGGCTGCCAAAATTTCCAAGATAATCAAGAATTCGATTATTGAGCATTCATCAAATCTGATTTGAGCGAAGAATGGATGGAGAATGTGACTTTGCTCTATACTACTGAATAAATAAAGAGAGAGAGAGAGAGAGAGAATTAGAGTAAATCGGATAGGATGGTTTTGAAAATCGCCGTATGACTTGTTAAGACGAATATTTGTTTATAGGATTTCCGCCACACAAACAGACGCATTCATAATAAAAACACTTTCTAATCTCGACAAAAGATAGAAACAAAAATCCTGCCTCGTTACCTCATTCGCCTAAATAGCCAATAGACAGTCCTTGCAGCAATTCCCAAAGCAGTTCAATTTGGAGGACAAAACAATGAAATATTTTCAGTCTTTGATTCTTAGGACTGACTAAATTCTATTATTTTGTCTTCCAAACGGAACTGCTTTGGGAATTGCTGCAATAGTCAAAGCAATGAAAATAAGAAATCTTTTCCGATTCTAATTTTAAATACTTGTATTCAAGATAGGAAAGATTATTGATTTTTACTACTTGGACAATAATTTGCTTTTATGAACAGAAACATATCGGTGAGAACGGGACTCTGGCTTTAAGTAAGTAAATACATATAGACGATGCGATACACTCAAACGTGATCATATTATGTTTTAATACAAACAGGGATTCGTGAATCCGAAATTTTAATTTAAGAATAGTTTTCCATAGAAGTGACAAACAACACATTTTGGGGACTTCTTTTACTGGTCCATAAATCACAAATTACGGCTGAAAATAATAACTATCCAGGAGCCTCGAAGATAAATTGCATTTTTAATTAGCCATAGACATTCATCCTTTCAAACTAGATCCTCAAGGTATCTACTAAATTTGTAAAGATCCTCTCTGAGAATAATTAATTAATACATGCATATGAAAGATTTAAAAATGAGCTGAGAAAATTCAGTGCGAGATATCTAATGCATTATATTTCCGAAATGCTGTTACAGTTCGACAGTGTGTATTATGAAAAAGACCACTTTGACCCCTCATCCTGAAGCCAAAAGTACCGGATACATGAGATATCTCTTTGCTGTTGATTATACCATAGAAATGCCGTGTTGTTGTTTTTGTTGTTTTGTTATTCTTATTCTTATTATTTATTACTGATAAACATTCGTAATGGAGAACTGATAAAAGAAGTACGAAACTATCAAAACGCAACTTCCAGTGAATTTTTTCAAATTAATCAAAACGTTATGGCAGTTTCACGAATGCTGGCAAAAATGAATTTTTTTACTTTTTTTTTTCTTTTTTTACTAAATTGCATCCCATTGGTAAAGAGCTTAATAAGATCTTACGTACATTAAAACGTAGAAACTGAACAGTCATAAAATCCTTACCGATTATTTATATAAACGATATACCCTAGAGATACAGACAAATTAGACACAACTAATGTTTTTTTAAACAGAGCAGTCAGAGACTTTGAAGTTCAAGTAAGACGTTTGACCATATGTCATGTTAGCGACAAATGTTTTCTCCGCAAAACCCACAAAATAAAACACACTGCGATCCTTTATCTAGTGGTTTTCAGCCACTATTTCATTGAATAATGAAAGAGAACACGTAGGCAGGAACACTAACACTTCCACCCCGTTAATTCTTAAAAGTTCTTAAGCTGACTGACCGTGCGCATGCATTTGAAATGCATGAAAATATTTACACAGTATTTTATTCAGTGTTTGAAAGTGCTGAATTTTCTTTCCCTTTTTTCCCCCGTGTTGAAATATGATAAACAAAACGAGAAAGAAAAAAAGGGAGATTGAGAGTGTGAATAACTCTAAAAATTGTAATACAATATTAATGCCATAAAAGCACGACTTTGGTTTGAACAGATTTTCTTATGATATGATTACAATAGAATGAAAGTCAATCCTAATGAGAACTCGCCCTAATGAAATATTTTACAAGCATTGACATTTAATGCTCATTATTCGTTTTGAAAATTGAGCTAGAGGAACGAATATAAAATCAGTGTTTTGTATAATTACGTTTTGTTTTTACATTAAAAAAAATAAATAAATAAATAAAATAAATAAATAAAGCTAAAGTACTAATTATGTAAGATCCCACATTTTCCATAAATTATGAAAAAGAAGCAAGCATGTTTTCTTTTCTGCGTTGTGGTAACATGAGAAGGTTTCCCTTAGCTTGTAACGATGATCTTAGTTCTTTAAATTTCTTAAGGTTCTTTAAAACATATTTTAAACGTATATTCTCTTGTGTCAGTTTCAATTTCAATTTTATATCTTGATGCCCAGTAAATTTAAAAGCTATTTTAAACAAAATAACACAGCTTTGCAATTCTTAAGTATTCAGTGTACTACACAAGTCTTGTCACCCTAAATTGTTTTAATTTTAAAATTTTACATGATATTGAAAATTATTACTATCATTACATCGGGTTGTATTCAGTTTAGTCGAAATTTATTTATAAAAAAGTCATTTATTTTCAACATTTCAAGTGATATATGCTAGTTTAAAACGTGTCATGTCGTCTATCGGTTGACTAACAGATGTTTGCCTACTTCTTTTTAAATTTATTTTTAAATTTAAATTTAATTCTTTTTATTTCAATTTATCTTAATTTTTGATTTTCAAATCAATCGAATGTAGTTCCTCTGGGTTTTGTTTCAGCGAGCTTGAGCTTGATGAAGTGGGTGATGATTTTTTTTTATAAAGGTGAAAAGGGGTGCTTTTCATCAACAGAACCCGCAGTGAATAAAATGCAAAATACTAATGACAAATAATGAATTGGTAATTAATATGGTTCCTTGGAAACTGTCGATCCCTAAAAACATGTTTTATGGAAAAATTGAGAACGCATCATTGTAAAATTCAAACACCAACAAAATAACTTTGTATTTAGTTTCATATTTTTTCTTCATATCTTTAGTTAATTAATTAAATTTTAATTTATTTTATTTTATTTTAAAAATTACTAACAAATATGATTGATTGATTGACTGACTGACTGACTGATTGACTGATTGATTGATTGATTGATTGATTGATTGATTTACACTTTTTCCAAAAAAAAATTAAAATAAAATAAAATAAAAATAAATAGATAAAAGTACGATAAAGTACAATAAAAGACTAGAGAATTCAAAAGTTACTGGGTAACGGAATATGTGAAATAGGATCTCAAAAGTACCTTCTTCATATTCGTGATCAAATAATCAGTAGTGTATTACCCGTGTACTACGGCGGCTCCCTATAGTTTTCGATAGCTTTCAATAGGCCTTTTCAAGGATAGCGGCCGCCATTTTGAATTTACATGGAAGCGAGGCTGGAGTTGAGTCATCCGATATTTACATAGAGAAGGATAGAGAAAATTAGAACATTTAAAAAAAAATTCGATACCTTAACGAAAAGTTATGGCTTTCAACTTTAGGGATAAGGAAATTATTACCCCTGAGGACACACAAGAATCAAAAGTAAATGATTTCGACGAAAGTTTGGGCGAATAATCCAAGTTTTTCTCTGACCGAGTTGGATATGTTGCACTGCGCACTCAAAGTGAATAGACGGCCGCAAATCGGAAAGAGTAAAAATTTAACTAAGTGAAAAAGTAATACCAGCACTAGAAAGAGCACCTTATCTTTAGTAACCCTGCAAGGATTCATTATGTTAGGTGTTATAGCGGCCGAGAAAACTTATGTCGAAAATTGCCAAATTTAGTGAGAAATGTATGTCTGGGGGTATACGTCATACCCCCAGACATACATTTCTCTCTAAATTTGGCAATTTTCGACTTACGTTTTCTCGGCCGCTATAACACCTAACATAATGAATCTTTGCAGGGTTACTAAAGTTGAGGTGCTCTTTCTAATGTTGGTATTAGTTTCTAATGTTAACTTATTTGACATTTCGGCCGCCATTTTCGTAAAATATCTATTTCAGAGCCAATTTACACAGAATATACTCAACTTTGGAATTTTATTTGAGTACCTCAGAAAGCTTCAATCGAGTCGGCGCTTAGAAAGTGTATTGCAAATATGCTCAAGTTTAACTCACGGAAGTTGTAAAAAAAATTATTGGAAGGTTTTTTCTTTAGCAGCACTGAACGTTATTTTTATGAATTATGATAAAATTCAGCCCAATTTCATGTCTACGTGCGCTTTCTGCCGTGAAACTTTGTAGACAAGTAGTCTGATGTATGAACAAGATTTGGACAATCGAGAAGTCGTCAGGTTGTTTTCTTTTCAAAATTATTGAATCGAAAATAAGAAATATTGAATTTGGGGCTTAAAAAAATGCGTCTTGAATAATTCGAAATCCGCTAATACGAATTTCTCCAAACTTCGTATACTTCTAGGCAAATTACCAAATATTAGCGTTTTGTGTGTCGTTTTAAAAGTTTAGATCGAAAAAAACGCGTAAACTGCTGATAATCGAAAACGGTGACGTCATCGTTTCTTCGCTATGGTTACTCCGATGTAAACGAAACATATACCATTAAAAACTTCAATCTTTATGTAGTAAGTGGGTGAAATTTCAAAATTGTGGTTGCTTTTATTTAAGAATTATAGCCGTTTAAAGTTGACCGGTTGAGCACTAGAAAAACTGTAGGAAGCCTCCTTAAGGTCATGTTCGCTATAATTAAATACTAATACAAGAGCCCATGACTAGTATTAACATATTAGGGTAGGACATCCCGAGAACAGGCAAGCGAAAACCTATGGCGCATCAATTATTTTTGCGTCGGATAGGTCGATGCAAAGTTGTTTCACTCATGAGCAGAAGGCTAAGGTAGCCCAGTTTACGCTCATAGAGCGTCTAGTTTAGCCCAAAACGCCGGCTTTTTCCCTACTCACTATCTATCACTCAATAGATAGTAAGTACGTGAGCCAATTAGATTGTAGGATTCCTGATAATATGCTAGAGGGTTTCTACTAACATAGATTATCTACTCACGAAAAAGGAAGAAAATGGCATTTCCTGAACATATGTATTTAGTGATGAGACGAGCTTAAAGGTTCGACCTTATCCCCCCCTCTGGAGAACACGTACTTACATAATTTAACGATAATGGTACGATTGTTGCTTGTGCATTACTTAAACAGGGCTCAACAAAGATTAGTTTAACTGGCGGAAGTAAGATTAAAATAGGCATTTCATTAAAATTTGTATTAATCGTGCTCGGAGTGAGAGGTTTTATTTGATAATAATAATAATAATAATAATCTTTATTTAATGAGGGTAGTATAATTAACCTTACAGTTATCTAACTTATGGCCCTCAAAAAAAAAGCTAAGAAATAAGTAAATGCAATTGATAAATAAATAAACAAAAGAAAATATACGTGTTTTTTTTTAGAAATT
>WUAP02150866.1:0-10929 GCA_015163945.2 Stichodactyla helianthus
AGTGAAATTCAACGTGGAATTCCCTCGTCCTCCAATGAATTTTCCTTGAATCTCATAGCGTCTATAATAATAACATCGTAAGATTCTATTAACAACAATCTAAATTTCATTTTGCATATTAAAAGTTTATAAATTTTGCTATGGCGAGAGCCATGGCGGATATAACAATGCTAGCCCGAGCATCAAAAACCTATTAACCCAGGAAATAAAGCGCTTCTGCTGTTCTCCAGTTCACCAACCTGTTGTTATACAAAACTTGCCAGGTCTTTGAAATTGCTTGCTTTTTGCAGACCATGTGCTACAGCATAGTAATGATGAGAATAAATGCCGCCCGGGGTATCCATTTGTGCAGCTGTACATCTGTTGTGTTGTCAGTGCTTCTGCTTCTTGACTTACGAAGAAATTCTGGTGGCAGCATTTTCTGAAACACTGGTATTCATTTGATAATAGTTCCTTTCATCTGGGATAAAAAGAAAAAATCCAGTGTCAATAAAAAATAAGAGTTTCCTAAGTTCTTTTAAGGAAAAAATTCATTTACAACTACGTCCTAATAAAGATGCGTTTTAATGATCACCGCCACATCCTCTCAGTTGCTATAGTTTCTCTGTCATGTGGTAGTCTATGAGAGAGTCACATCTTTCCATATACATCCCCTTCAAGATTTATTGTGATACTTGCGCTACACCTACTACCAAAATCTCTTATGCTACTTGCACTTTCCCCGCCTTACGTATGTAGGATCTCCCAGCAAGTGAATCAATGTTAGGGGGCTTTCATTTCTTATGATGTGGGGGTAGGGGAGAGGGGTTGGGTTATCTTGAAGAAGTTCAAACACTTAGGCCCGATCCATACGCCGCTCCACTCATGTCCCAAACCTAATTGATGAATTAAGTACGGCAAAAGAGCGGCGTATGAATCAGTTTGATCCCGCAGTTTCAATTTGGTACGGCAAACACATTAAGTTCGACAGGGCTTGCCGCATTATGCGACACTGGAGCGGCAGATGATTCATACGGCGCTCTTCTCATGTGCCGAACCTAATTGATGAGATATACACGATATCTTCCCACAATTCTCTCTAATAATACTTTGCGCATGCCTGCAGCCTTCTCACATGAAAATATAATTTAGTTCGACACATTAAGTTCGCCGTCTGAATCAGCAGTCGCTCCAAAACGATTCGGAGTCGAACTTAATTGTATTTAGGGGTTCGGCACGTGAGTGGAGCGGCATATGGATCGGGCCTTAGGGATTAGAATGAACCATCCATTTCAAATATTCAAACCACGAGCTTTCTCGGTTCCTCGGTTCTCCAACTGTCTTTCTCCTCACAGTCTTTGGGGAAGGGGGAGGGTTATACAATTTTTCCTCTCCACAGAGGGAGTGTGTATGAAATGTTTGGTAGCCATGTTCAGTAGCCATAATAAACCAAAGCCTCGTTACAGTGCCTGTCATAATAACATGACCCAGACAAATTTTTTTTTTTTTTGCTTGCCGAAAAACTGCCTTTTGCTTTCCGCCAATCAAAATTACGATCATATTCGACAGCTATCTGAACTTGTTGATAGGCAAGGTGGTGCGGAAATTTCCACTTGCTCTTCATTGAAGAGTGACTTCAAATGCAGTATCTTTGTCAAAAAACATTAAAAAACAAAAACTGGTAAAAAAATACGACAGTTCGCCATCGTCAGATGTGATAATCAAGTACTGAATATTGAGGGGGGAGGGGGGGGGAAAAGTTACATAATATTAAATAAACAAACAAAAAAACCCTGGCGTTAAAATTGATTCTGACAGGATGTTAAGATCAGGTCTCAACCATGTACAGCAAGTCATAAATGAGACAGACCAGTTTGGTTCTGCATTTCATTAAGAACAGTTAGTGATGTTCATAGCTTCCCTTTGACGCTGTCAAAAAAGCAAGACTAAAATTGCATGGAGAAACTGGACGAGTTGACTAAGGCCTGGTTCACACTGGCGTCGTAATCGTAATGGTAAGCAACGTACGCAGACTCAGTAGCGTATTTATCACTGAAGTATGAAAAAAGACAAGCACTGTTAATGAGCAGTACGCTACTGAGTCTGCGTACGTTGCTTATGATTACGATTACGACGCTAGTGTGAACCAGGCTTAAGCTGCAGTGCGAGTTCCTGGAATTCTTCTACTTCAAACTATTCAAATAGAATCTGAAATTTTGAATTACTGAAAACAAAATTCAGTCGAAGACTGATCGCACAGTTTGACGATCTTTGACATAAACAATCGATAATTTTTGACAAGTCCTTCAAGAATGATCTAATTTTCGATGCACATAAATTACACTATGGGATCGGCATATCAGTGTACTTTTCAGAATCAGAGTTATCCAAGTACTCCATGATCGCCACGTTTTCAGAAAACTGAGAGACGTCTTAATACATCGGATAGCTTTCATTTATTTCAGTTTGATTGACGGTAGCCAACAAATCTGCAACAGATTTGCTTGGGTCACGTAATTAAGGTGCTGTAAATCACAAAGGGACATTCCGAAAGGAATCTGACAGTTGTTGATTCGAGTTGGCCTACGCTCAAAAAGCTAATATGTACTAAAATTAAGATGTTTTCTGATTACTCGTATAACATTCGTACATAATTATCATACTAGAGCTGCAAACTCAGGAAATATTTTTATTCAACGTGGCAGAACATCCAAAATTTAACAAATCTTTTACTTGTACTGGAAGCAAGATCTGGAATGCAATCCCTGAGAACACACGTCAATCAAATAAAAACATATTCAAATCCAAATTGAAATAAACTTTGAAGCAAGTTTTAGAAGAAGATGATGCATACCTAAATGTTTCGGAAATCATATCAAAAATCTCTAAGTTGAAATAATTGATATGTGAATTGAACATATGTTTTTCGTTAACAAACCGCTCACAAAATAAGTGTAATATCTGTGTGTGTGTGCGTGCGCATGTGTGTATTGATATGTGTATATCCTAGCATATTTATGTATATATTTCGGTTAATATTTACACTGTTATAATACATGTAATTAAGGTTAATGTGCAAACGTATATAGTGTCTGCACAGCCTGCCTCGACTAGTTAAGCTATCTGCAGGCCGTGCACGTAAACTCATTGTATAACAGATACATAAAATAAATATTGATTGATTGATTGATCCCTTTCCAATCTCCTATCTTCTTTTGAATACAATTGGTATCACGGCCATAATCACTTGAAGACATTATAATACAGCTGGTATGTGAGACACAGGTCTAGAATACTACCTGCAGCAAACAAGGGGGAAGAAAGCAATCTTAACTACAATGTAGTCTTACTTTCTAGCATAGTAACATCAGATGTCATGCCATTTAAGGTCTGTACAATCTGTTGGTAATCCCCTCCATCATCATCCGTGGGAGTGGCCCCACCTGATAACTGTGGAGGTGGTGTAGGTAGTCGAAACCTTGGTGTCATTCCCATAGGCATGTTTGGACTCATTGATGTCGCCGGCATTTGCGTGCTGTTAAAGTTCCCATATGAGTACACTTGGGATTGATTATTTAGTGCAGGAGCCATTGTTTGCGAGTTGCTAACAGCAGCCTTCAATGAAAAAATCACAAAATATTTGATTTTATTATTAAGGGGGCGACTAGCTCAATTTCCAGTTATCCATGACAAGCAATTCAACTCATTTGAGTAAATCTCATAGCATTTGTCTGTTGTTTGGCTTTTGTAAAGGTTTCTTAAAAGAGAAAAGAAATATGAAAACAAAAATGCTGAAAAAATTTTTATACAGTATTTATATACATAGGGTATATAAATGCTGTAGAAAATCTTATAATATTTTTGTTTTCATATTAACTCATTTCTTATTATTTTACAAAAGCCAAGCATGGGCACCCTGTGATTTCTAGTTGTTCATGGACAATGAAGACTTAAATAAATGGACACTAAAATATTTTGTAATTTGGATGCATGGGGAAATTTTTCCTGATGATTGTTACACGGCATGCAGTTACACTGCAATGAATCCCCATTATTTTCATATCGATCCTCCAATCACAGTGTGCAGTTACAGTTATGGTAACGTTACAGTATGGTAACAAATGTACTTTATCATTCCCTACTCATACAAAATCTACTCCTAAGTCCAGTGGTGGATTTAGGAGGAGAGGGTTGAGGTTGCCCATCCCCCAAAGACAGGAAGATCCCCTTCTGGGCTCTCCTTTCACTCCTAAATACTATGGGGGTAAACCTCCCTCTTAAAGACAGAAAAGTGCCCTTCCAGACTGCTATTGTGCCACTTTCACTTGCAAATTCTATGGGTGCACCCTCCCCTAGAAAAAATCCTGGGTTTGCCCTTGAAGTCATGGTGACCACATTGAGATCAACGTACTTGTATTATTTGTAGAGTAGTTTTGAGTGTTATACCAGATGGTGGACTTCTACTCGAAGGGCTTGAAGGTATAGGGGACTGTCTTGTTGGTGATGAAACTGTCTGGTCTGTACTCCCCATACTACTAGAACTACTAGTTCCATTGACAGAACTGGCATGACTCTGTGACCTACTTAATGAGGAGGGTGGTATAACAGCAGATGGGCCCATACCCATCTGACGAGGCGTTGGTACAGAACTAGAACGTGGTCTTTCCAAGTACTGAACATATTCAGCTGTTAGCGGTCCAGTGCGGCTAGGAGCAGAGCCTAAATAATAATGGATTACTTAGTATGAATGTAATCTAACTGCAGTATTCATGGAGAGACCTTTAAAGGGCATTACATATACACCACATAAGTGTTTTAGCTGCAACTGCTTACAAGCCATGTGTCATCCTTTTAAGAATACAATTCTTCATTCAAGGTTCATCCATATTAATGTATCCTCTCAAGTGTTACCAAGAATCAAAACAAAGAAACAATACCCAAGGAAATGACATGTGATTTGATATGGGAAAACATGCCCAAGTGGATTTGGTCCATTATCACAACGAAAAATTAACCTAATGCATACTGTAAAAATGGTTTTACAGAAAGAGCAGAGGAAAAAGGATTGCTATAAAAATTGCAAATGTATGCATTTCCATGCACTGTGGTGAAAGGTTGAACTCTTCTGCCCCATTTGGGGTAATGATTGTACATACATGTTTGCACAGGTTCAAGACTTGTTTCATAAAATTTGCTTTCAGCCAATATATGACTGGCTAAAAACAATAAACACAGTTTGATATATTAACTATAGTTGTTTAGTCAAAAACTCACCAACAGTTGGCACTGGCCCTGGTATTCTGAACTGGAATGCCTGTGTTTGAGCATGCATGTTACCCATAGGGCCAAGGTTCTTCTGTCCAGCCATCACTTGTAAATAGGCATCACTCATGTTGTTGTTAAAGTCATGCGATATTAGTGGTCGTTGTTGACCCTGTTGCTGTTGTTGTTGCTGCTGCTGCTGCTGCTGTGTATTAAAGCTGTTGATTGATGGTGACTGTGGCTCATTCATCCCACAACATTGAATGTTAGACTGTTGACCAATCATTTCATAGGTACCACAGTTCTGTTCTGGTTTTATCTTCACTGGAAAAGGCATAACTGGAGACTGAACCACACCTGGACAAAAAAAAAAAAAAAAAAAAAATCAACAATCAATAAACAGTTCAGCCATAAAAGGAGTGCCCTATCTTCATAGATCATATTGTGCATTGCCAAACCTATGGTGCTAAGGTGCTTGCTTATGCATGTATATGCATTTGAGTTCATGTTTATTTGAATGACCTATGTGTTTCAATTTAGCTTCATCTAAGGAATATATTGGTTTGGGGAAGCAGGGGTGTGACAGGATATACTTGCAAACTTTCTATTATTTATATTATATTTTATACTATCAAACTTTTTTTAAGGCTGTCCAGGATTATGAGGATATTCAAGTTATCAAACCATCTGCTTTTATGACTTACTTCCATCCATTTCACTGGGCCATCCACTTGTTTGCGGTGAAAAACCAGGAGAATGAACATAATCTTCATCACCCAAGTCTTCATCAACAGAGGATATTGAGCTGAGGGTTCTACTTTTCTTTCTGTAGCGCATCTCAAATGGGTCAGACCTTTGATGGATGTTCAAAGCTTGTGGGAATCGCTGTTCAAGGCTTGTTTCAGGCATGTATGGAGGACTTTCCAATCCAGATAACACCAGACCTTGATTAGAACCACCATAGTGAATAGGAGCTACACAGAACAATGGCACATTTCCAAATGTTAATAACTGGAAGGGTGAAATACAAATCATTGCAAAGAAGACTTCACAATTACTCAATAAAAATGTTCAGGTATAAAATCCATGATTCATGAGATTCAAGATTAACTCTTGTGTGTGTGGTCTGTAAGAAGGTGGGGTTTATTTATTATTAACTGAGTGCAAGGTCTTTATGGAAAAATATCAGACTGAGGTCTTGACAGTACATACGACCAAGGTCTGATATTTTCAAGTAAAGACTGAGCAAACACAGTTAATAAGTAGTTTATTATATAGCATTTAGCACTAAAACTATTACTTTTCAAACAATCTTGGTAGTAACTGGGGTTGTACATGACAGTGACAGTCATTTGTAACACAACATCCAGTCATGTACACTCATTGATTTTTTTATAAAAATTCAACTTGTGGAACTGAAAGCAGCTTTTCAGAGTAAAACTTGAATGAAAATGTGAACTCCTATTCCAGAGGAGTTATTCAGAATGCAGAAATTCCACTGTGTAATGCTATAAAATGAGAGAATCCAAGAAAAAGTTTCAGGATTATGTTGTTTCTCAATCAACCATAAGTATCAACTCAATCCTTGTTGGGATTTTAAATGCCAGTTCTGTGCCTTATTATCACAGTGGATCACAGTTGAAAAAATTTAAATGGGTTCTAGAGAGTGATAGCTGATGATAAACACACCTACAAGCCAACTTAATTAGGCAGAGCTACCCATGCACCTAGTGAAGGCATGTGAAAACTAGTTCATTGTCAGTACATTTTTAGAGCCAAAAAGTTTGACAAAAAACATAATTCATGAAGAGATAATTTATCTTTTAATGTCCTGGAGAACAAACTAAAGACTGTTTTTCAACTCAAAATGAAAAACAGTTTGATGAACATTGCTTTTGTCTGTAAAAGACTTGAGGCATTGTAATTTTGTGATGCTCTTTGAAATTATGCCAAATTTTTAAGAGTTTTAATAATGCAATAAAAGTCAAAAACAGGATGTTTTTGGAGCCCCAATGCTAGTTTTGGATATTTCTGTAGCAGGATGCAACTGTACGTACTTTCATCATGTCTCTTTACCTAAACACTTGTTTTCGGAGCTTATTTCCCTATTTTTGTTTTAGGAAAAAAGGCTATTTGTTTGTTTGCTTCTGATAAAAGAAATATTATTAGCTTAATTTCGCACTTGGTTGATAAGGGTTTTATTATAGCAATTTTCCTCGTTTTTATTCTGCTGAGAAAGCCGTAATCCGGACGGGTCAATTACAGGAAAATAATCAACCGAGGTCTCAGCCAAAATCATATGATTTAAAATAATAGTACCACTTGATAGAAATGTTCAAAATAATAAAGAAAGTGTCAAGACAGCATCTTAGCAAAATTTGGGAGGAGATTCGATTAGTTGTGAGCTAGCAATATAGGGACAACTGACAAATCTAGGGCAGGTTAGGGGTCAAATAAAGGTGTGGCCACAGCAGGGGTGGGAAAATGGGCCAATTGCAGATGGGTATTGTCTTAATAAATGCTGTAAGAATGATGATATAAAGGTGGGGGTGAATATGGAGAGTGGAAGAGGTGCCGTCACAGCAGGGATGGGAATTTTAAGGAGGCCAACTATGTAAGTTAAGAAATGTTGAGTTAGGAAGGCAATGCAATGGTGGTGGAAGTTCTAGCACAGCAGGGATGGGAACAGAGGCTGACTATGTAAGTTAAGAAATGTTGAGATAGGAAGGCAATGCAATGGTGGTGGAAGTTCTAGCACAGCAGGGATGGGAACAGAGGCTGACTATGTAAGTTAAGAAATGTTGAGATAGGAAGGCAATGCAATGGTAGTGGAAGTGCTAGCACAGCAGGGATGGGAACAGAGGCCGACTATTTAAGTTAAGAAATGTTGAGTTAGGAATTTCAAAGATGATACAATGGTGGGGGAAGTGCCATCAATGAAGGGAAAGTGGTCAACTATACAGTAAACATGTGCGTAGTCAACATTCCAACATTATGACAGCAAAAGTGAAAATGGGATAAATGAAATAAATTCTTACATCATTGTAAGCACAGAAAAAAGAAAAAAACAAACAAATAAACAAACAAAAAACAGAACAAAGCAAATATGGAAAAACTTTAAGAAAAAATATAGCTTTCTTAAACTTGTTACTCACTTTTTGAACACTTGTACAGCTCTGTGACAGTAAACACACCAGAAAGAACAAGGTTATTTTCTCTTGATACTGAAAAAAAAGCTACAAGTTATGCATTTTTGTGGCTACTGTCTCATATAGAGGTGTAGACACTATGCTATGGTGTCATGAATGTCTGTAACACTACACAGAAAGCCCAAAAGTAACTAATGTGTAAACTTCAGATCAGCAGTTGTGCAAATGATCACAAACAGTATCTTTCGGACAATAAAAACCTTTGCAACCAATCATCGCACAAATAAACAAATCTTGTATTTCTGACATGTAAACGATACCAAACAAATGCCAACTGACTCCTGCCTTGCGCTTTCTTCAGGAGTGTTGATTTGGGATTTTGCTGTATGTTCAAGCATCCTGGTTCAAGCAAGTAAATTTTATTTTCAGACAATTCACCAATACTATTTATCACAGCTTTCATTTGGTCTTTCTAAATGGTGAAATGAAAGGTTTTGTAAGTTTTATCCAACTTTTAGGCCGATGTTTACGCCGAGATTCAAACATGCTTTAACAGAACTGATGACAGCAAAAATCTTCCTTCCTGATTTTGAGCAGTCAACTCGGTTTAAAGCCCATCATAAGGAAACAAAAGCCCTTCAAGGGGAAATACCAGCCTCCTTGAGGATAATTGAGCCTCTTTTGAGGATATCTGATCCCCATTGCGTGATAATTCAGCACGTTTATGGAATGAATGAAGCCCAAATTTGTTCTTGCATGACCAGCAATGACTGCAGGAAATATGCAATTCTTCTTGAACTTAATAGTCCTGTTTCGTATTCCATAATTACCGCTGTAATCCTTGACCATGGATTCATTTGTGCAGGCTTAGCCTCATTTATAGGTAAGTTATTCATAGATACTAGTGAAAGTCCGTGGAATTAAAAAGTGTTTGTATTGTTCAAGTTGTACATTTTTCACATTGCCGTTGGTATTTATGAATAATTTGCTCTTAAACGAGGCTAAGCCTGTACAAATGAATCCAATCCGTGGTCAAGGATTACAGCGGTAAATGGAATGTGAAACTGGACTATTGACCTTAGATTTATGACTTTCTTGCCACAAAAGATGTTCCATATACATATTATTCAGTCAATACTGATAATCTCCAAACTGTTGCTGTGTAGAGTTCAAGCTAGAATGATGGACAACTGAATTTTTGATACTTTGCTTCCTCAAAATCAGAGATTATAGTGCTAATTAGTACTATTAATAGTTAACTAGCTATTTCATGGTTATAATATCTACACTCTAGTCATAGTTCTCTTCAAATTTATATCTATTGATCTTGCTAATTTTCCAGTAGCCACATGTGCTTATTAAGTGCCTATTTTTTTAATTTTTGTCTTGTACATATTTTTTAGTTTTATATATATATATTTCTGACTCAGAAGTTGGCTGTTTTGTGTTTCTCTTTCACATTTATATATACATATATATATATTTTTTGTATATGTAAAACAACTACAATATAACGCACACTCTGATTGGCTAAAAATCATGTGATGTAAAAGCATGGAAACATGGTTTTCACAGAAACAAAGTATTTTATTTTATAAAAGCTTTATAAAATGGTTTTTCATGTTCTATGCTGTTTTATCAACACTTAGGATGCTGGAAAAAAAAAAAAAAAAAAAAAAAAAAAGCTTTAGAATAGTCTAATGTCTTTATTGTATAGGTAACATGGTTTTCCTTGATATTCATCAGGCAATGAACACGATGAATATGAGAATGAGGATAATATCCAAATATTTAATAAATAGATTTTGCCCTTGAATTTGCAATGAGGAATTCATTCTTTATTACCAACTCAATGTATCCAAGGCAGGATTTCTCTTGAGAATTGCCCTGTTGTAAAAACCTCTTTAGGTATACAATAAAACACTTATAAATACCTTGAATGTCGGCAATAAGCCTGCATTTGGTTTATTGCCTTCATTCTAACTTTTTCAGTGGACAATGTTAATGACATTGACTTTATACACCTTTTTCAAAAAAAGTTGTCAGTCCAAGATCTGAAATCTGAAATATGAGACCGAGAGGAATTGAGGGCATGAGCTGTGAATTTATTCTTGAATTAAGTTTTATTGTTGGATTAAGTTTTATCTTTTAGTAGTTTGCAATCAGTAAATAGCTAAATACGACACCACCTTTGAGTGATGACCTGCTCTGGTGAATTGTCTGGCTCAGATTTCAGATTTCAGATCGCTGACCAAAAACCTTTTTTGAAATAGCAAGGTGTACATATATACATAACATTTTGAAAAAATTCTGCAAAACTCATATGTATAAATATATATGAACTAGAAATAATGGTAACTTAAAGTGCTTAGAAATGAGGTTATTCCGGGTGGAAGACCCTTGGAAATAAATTCAGAAAAATTAATTTCCGACCTCGCTGGGATTCGAACCCATGACCTTCAGATTTGTACTACCGATGCTCTACCAGCTGAGCTACAAGGTCAGACTGGGAGCAGGCTGGGGTGAAATAGATGTTAGG
>WUAP02150888.1:0-10927 GCA_015163945.2 Stichodactyla helianthus
GGCTTGCAAACTTTCGAGCCGGGAGGGCGGGGTTGACAATAAGCCAAGTTCTCACCAATAGACTGCTAAATAAGTGGCCTTTTGCTGGGACGTGCTTCGCAATCCTGCTTCCGATACGTTGAGTTTGTAATGAACTCCTCATTACAAATTCAAGGGATGTATCTAGTTATTGACCGGGGATGTAACTAGTATTAACGTATAACAAAGAAATAACGAAGAAAACCGTGTCAAGTATGAAATAATTATTGATAATTTTCAACCATCCTCATTCCCAAGATGATCAAAGACAAAGGCATGGTGGCCATGCTGGTGGACCAGACAAAAGGACCTAATGAGAAGTCTTTTGTTAAATGGGTACCAACATGGCCGCGATGACGTAACGTGAAAACGAAGAATAGGGAGCTTAAGCATGGACGACACGGCGACGACGACGGAATGATAACGTCACGGTTGAAAAAGTCTGGGGCAAGGACTTCGTTTTCGGCGAGATATTTAAAGCTCAGCTTTCCACGCCGACAGGCCCAGATATGGCATCATTTATAGACATTCGGAATCTTCTTTTATTCAGTCATGACGATGGGCTAATAGACTGAGTCAAAATATGACAGCCAGCTAATTTTCTTTCCCGAAATGATTTCATAAAAATTAATATTACTATTTAAATGAACACGTGAAAAATACAACAATATAGAGTTGATGTTCTTGGGTGTAAATATGTTTTTGGCCTGACTCAGTGAGGGTTAAAATGAGCACTGAGAAGGGCCAAAAACATATTTACCCCCAAGAACATAAACTCTATTACTATTATAATAACTTTATAGGCCATTTACAAAAGGAATAGAAGATACCGTCTTCACGTCGGTGTTTATCGCAGTCAATTTTTCTCTTCAAGCACTATTCTCTAACTTTTTAAGTCACAATAATGTTTGATTCTTAGTCTTTTCGCAAAAGATTCCTTTTCGAGTTTCCTAACTAGCTCTAAGGAATAAGAATTTTGCTATTTTTATTGATTCTGTCATTTTTTCTTGATTTTGTGAGCAGCCCTCGCGATGCAGCAAAGAGGCCAGCGAGTGAAAAAACGGCGCCAAGCGAGCAAACATTTCAATGACTTCCTTATCTCATTGGCTGCACAGATTGTTTTTCTCGTTTCTTATTGGCTGATGCAAATATATTTTAGTCTGCTGATTTTTTTTATTTTAGCCTGCAAAATGCTCCACAATGCCCTATAAAGTTACGCTCCTTTCCGTAGTTTCCCACAATTCTTTAGGATTTGTGCGCACAAGCGAGGTCAGGGTAAAAAACATTGAAAACTGATCGTAGTTTTGAGAACAGGAAAAGCTCTGTTATTTAGATATCCCATTTGGTAAACCCATTTACATCCTTTCGTATTTTAATCAACATCTGATAAAACGCTGGGTTTTTTTTTCTGTTCAAGTTCCTAAGTCTCTTTCATATACTTTGCCCCTAACCAAACCCTGACCTCGCTTGCACGCGCTGAATCAAGGAGAATCATGGCTATTTCCGGGAAGGTGCATTACAATAGTTTAAATCTAAAATCGATACATTGCTAGGTATCTTCATGTTACAATAGTTTACTTTTCAGAGAGTTTGAATGTTACAAAGTATGGCTTCTAAGATATCGAGGATGGAAAATATAGACTTAAGTATTAGATTTGACAGTCACGACTGACTAGCCTAGTTTTGGCTCTTTTAGCGCATTTTAAATTGCAATAGCTTCACTTCTATTAACCATCTTGCTCTCAAACTTTCAAAGTTTACTTAACGACTCCTTTCGACTGGTATGCCTTATTTCACTTTAACATATTTAATTAAAATTTATGTAATTAGCGGCAGCCATAGTTCTAAAGACGACAAAGAATTCCTGCTATTATACGAGCAATATTTCTCAAGCAACTTAGATTTCCCTTAAAAACAAAAAACAAACAAACAAACAATCAAACAAAAAACGATTCATACGTTTTCGAGTAGACACTTTGCCACTGGAAATTCCGTCGTCGACGAAAGCAGGACGACGACTCTTTCACTTGTGCAGACATGTACAGTACAAACATGAAACGATCCGACTTCCGATCGTCATCGTCGTGTGTTTCGTCGTCGATACTTGAGCTCCCTCATAACAACAGGCCTTTCACAAATTTCAAAGTGGAAGTTTGATTGCAGAATTGCATGTATACAATAATTTATTGAATTTTGTCTACTTCAACCTCAACTTGAAACTGGTATTTGTTTTCTCAAACGAATTCGGTGAAGGTCTATTTTATACCTATACGCCATCTTGGACCTTATCAGGGATTTGGGAACGACGAAAAAGCCGGATTCTGTACAAACTTTTTCCTCAGGTTTCTCAAAAGAAATTCAAAGGGGCTAGAGTTATGGCACTTAACCCATGAAACAGAAAATAATAGGCAAATAAACACAAGGAAACAATGGAATTAGTTGTCTATTAACCCGATTAAACTAATAACTATTTCACGGGGTAAGTGCCATCACTCTATGATATACGTTTTTAAACATGCTATCATAGCTTTTAAAAGCCATTTCTAACAGCCATACCTCCTGGGTGCCACGCTATTTTGATAATCCTTAGGATTCTACATGTACGCGATGTCAAGACCCGAAGATGCCGAAGTCGGCTACCTAGCTCGCCTTGTCAGTCCTGTCTACACAAATGTCTCCTGTCTTCAGTTCTACTATTTCATGTATGGTAATGATATTGGCGGTCTTGAGGTCCTGGTCAAGTTAGGGAACAATACTCCTACCAAGGTGTGGTCGCTGTTCGGAAACGTAACTAACGCTTGGAAACTCGCCCAAATACCTGTTAACGCACATGGAAACCAAACTGTAAAGGTAGGAATATTGATTGGCCCGAGGGATAAAAAAAGATTTTTGATGGTAAACTTTTCACTAGACGGCTTTTCTATTGATTTAAATTTGTGCTTCGTCAAGCAAATTTTCGCATAAAAAAGTTTTTGAGCTCCTGGCGGGATTCCAACTCACGCCCTTCAGGTTGCTAGCCGATGCTCTAACCCACTGAGCTTCAGGTGCTCATGTGAGCGAGCGAGGTCTATGATGGCTTTTCTATATTTTATGGCATTTTGAGAATATTTTGTGTTAATATTTTTTCCAGGTATACTTCCAGGGTGTAGTTGGAGCATCAGGCAGAGCAAGCGTGGGTATTGATGACGTTGACACACGCTCAGATCAGTGTGCCTTTAATCCTGCGTCGGCAAAACCGAAAGACCCCGTCATCGATGCGGGTAATGTGGTTTGCATGTAATCCTATAATCAATTGCAAAATTCAATTTCCTTTGATTACAATTGATCTTTATTTTCCAATTCACATATATAACTTCTAAAAAAAAACAAAACAAACTTTGCTTTAAAAAAAAAAGGTGATCACTAATTAATTAATTTCCTTTGATGTTTATTACGGTAACTTTAAGATTTTTTCCTAGGTTTTGATAGCTGTACATTTGATAGATCATCTTGTGGTTATGAAAACGCCAGGGATGATGATTTTGATTGGAGAAGATTAGGAGTAGAATCCTTCGTTAGTACTTTGGGCCCAAGAAGAGACCACACCTCAGGGTTAGGTAAGTCTAATGTTGATTTCTAGAAGTTTCTTCCCATAATTATACCAAGAGAGTTACCTCGTGGTTATACATACATCATGTTAATGTCGACGTCTGACGTCTCTTTCAGGCAGATACATGTTTGCAGAAGGAGCAACAAGAGGAAGCAAGGCCCGTCTTGTTAGTCCACTTTTCAATAATACGTCCTGTGTTAGCTTTTATTATTACATGTATGGCTCCCAAATCGGTACACTCAATGTATACATGGTGATGCAAGGAAACAGCACACGCCTTCTACAACTAACTGGTAACCAAGGTAACCGATGGTATAAGGCTCAACTTAATCTTGGTCAAGACGTCCTAAACACTGGTGTTAATGTAAGTATTCTCTGGATGGTTATGATAACAGTTTTGACGTAATTTGCAATGGTTCATTTAATTTTCCTTTTCTTTAATGTTTCCAGATTGTATTTGAGGCTGTTAATGGAGATGAATTCGCCGGTGGCATCTCCATTGATGACGTTTATACTTCTTTTAACTCTTGTTGGTTTCCTATCCCAACCTCAAGTACTAGCATCAGTCCTAACACTAGTCTCATAACAGGTATATGTTCTATTTTTGAATCAACTATAGCCTTAGTTAAGCCTCAGGGAAATAAAGACAGTCATATATGTCATGTCTTGATGACAAAGCCAATGCCCACACAAGAAATTATCAATACATTCTAAAATCATATTTTCTAAAAATTGCTTCCAATCTTCTTTAGACGGCTCAGTTCGCCTCGTCAATGGACAAACAAACTATGAAGGCCGAGTCGAGGTTTTTCACAATGGGGTTTGGGGTACGGTCTGTGATGACTTATGGGACATGCCTGATGCTAATGTTGTGTGTAAAATGCTCGGGTTCCCTGGAGCGGTAAGAACTACCAAATCTCAAGTGTATGGAAGAGGAGTTGGTCCAATATGGCTGGATGACGTCAACTGTAAAGGAAGTGAGACGTCGATTGCTCAGTGTAGTCATGGTGGATGGGGCAACAATAACTGTGATCATTACGAGGATGCTGGAGTCATATGTAGATTAGGTAAACGGATCACGTTGCTCGCAATTTATTCCTCTCAGTTGTTGCACATATAACTACATTATTACAATTATAGATTCAAGATCCACCTCAAGTGGGGACTGCACCTTCGAGTACGACATGTGTGGCTATCGGTATGGAGATCGAACTAGCAGTGAATTTGATTGGACGAGAAAGAGGGGTCCTACATCATCTTCAGGCACAGGACCTCGTAATGACCAGAGTGGGAAAGGTTAAGTACAATTTGTTTTGTAAAACAACACGTGAGCTTAGAGTTATCTGCTTAAAATCCAAATTAAACAAGCGACTGAAACAAACTCTGACTATAAGTAATGGGCCTACCAGTAGAAAAAGCAGAAGTCACCCGAGTGGCATTTGTTGTGTTCCGATTTGCCAAGGCGTTGGTAAAATTTCCGATTTTCCTTATTCTTATTGCTTTCCAACTCATTTTTGGCAATTAAAGAATTACCCTCACCTCTGCCCCCTAAAGGGCTAGAAATCAGATAGCCCTTCTGGGCTCCGCATGTAAATGTTAATAAGATTAGCAGGTGGTCAGTATAAGTTAGATAGATGAAATAAACCCGGGTGTGTGTGTGTGTGCGGACTCCCATGAAAAATGGGCGTACATTGTCGTAGAAGTTGAAATTTTTAATTGGTACCACTAGTTGTGGTGTTAGAAATCTAAAACGGCCACCAACAGAATTAGTTGGTGTACCTTTTAGAGTGCATGTTTGCCGGTAAGTAAAATAATGATATGTTTCTTGGTACGCACCTATAATGGGAAAAAAAAAAGTATTTGTTGCCACGCCCACCAAGATTAAACTCGGCCCTTTTAGGGAACGTTTTCAAAATTTCCAACGAGCACCCCCGACGGGGAGATAACTGGAGCCTGGCACTTTCTACACTGAAAACCCCGTATGATCCAGTAAATTTAGTATATGACGTTTAGGGACCTATAAACTTAATTTTTAAGAACCTGATTTCTATGTGACAGGGTACTACATGTATACCGAAGTCTCTCAAGGCGACACAGGAGCAAGAGCAAAACTATCAAGTCCTGTGCTACCAGTTAACACCAAGTGCATGTCTTTCTATTACCACATGAGGGGAAGTGGCATTGGATGGCTTAATGTGTACATGAAGAAAGAAAATACCCATACTACTGTTAAACTATGGACATTGAGTGGAGAACAAGGGAACTCGTGGCTTCAAGGAAAAGTGCCGATAAATGTTACTGGCGATGAACGATTAAGGGTGAGATATATCTAAACATAAAACAATCCGAACAAAAGAAACAAAGAAAAGTAATCAGAATTAACGTAACAAAATGCGTAACCATTTTATTCCATTTAATGATATTCCACGACGCAGGTCATATTTGAAGGAGTACGTGGAAATTCTGAAAGCGGTGATATTGCAATAGATACCATTTCTGTGTCCAACACATCGTGTGTCATGACACCTACCAAAGCCAAGCCAGTACTCACAAACGGTGAGCATATACAATAGTTTTGAATTAATATTCGTCGGTATGTACCACTTTTTTCCTGATACTTCGTGACTTCATAGCAGCTATCTTGGTGTCCCGTTAGCAAAGTATGTTCTCATCACCTTTTATTCAGTTTGGCACAGCAACATGGCAGACACTCTTTGTAATATATATTAATTGTCTTGCACTATAATGTTTAAAAAAAGATTAAGAAATTAAGATGATCTATGCACGAGCCTTAATATGTCGGGAAAAAGAAAAAGAAAGAAAGAAAGAAGAAGAAGAAAAAAACCCACTATTTTGTTTTTCAGCCCTAGAAGGTGACGTCCGATTAGTCGCTGATCCTAACCCTCTCCAAGGTCGTGTAGAGATATTTCACAATGGACATTGGGGTACTATTTGTAACAGTATGTGGAGTGAAGAAGATGCAACAGTAGTCTGTAAGATGTTAGGATATTCAGGACTTGGCCGTATCGGCTCGTCGTTAAACAGAACTCAAGGTGTTGGACCAATCTGGCTTGATAACGTACAGTGCACGGGAGGAGAGAGTACTCTACTGCAGTGCCGTAAAAATCCATGGGGACGTCACAACTGTGATCATTCCAAAGATGCCTGGGTTGTCTGCTCCAATGGTAGGAACAACTGAATTTAGCGTTTTTTAAAGACTTTTTAAAAAAGTCTCTCCGTATTGCGCCATTTACTAATGAAAATCAGTTATTTTGTTGTCGACAAATAAACGATGTATCCGAGAATTATAGTCTTAGAAGTCAAAGAAATTAAATCCCCCTTGTGTCCCCCCCCCCCCCCCCCCCCCCCCCACCCCCCCCCCCCCCCACACCCCAGCTCCTCCCTCTCTCCCCCCCACCACCACCACCACCGTAAGTGTCTCAACATTTTCCAATTCGCGCCGTTGCGACGAAAAACTCTTTGCAACATAAATTTAGTCATAACGAATCCTTGCATTACAGAAATCTTAATTTTTCGTCCTGTTATCGTCCTCCTCGTGCGTTGGACACCTTTGATATCGTATCGAAAAATGTTAGTTATTTAACTAATGCAAGAAATTTTGGTGTAATTTTTAATGATTCCTTGTCTATGGTCCCCCATGTTTCGGCTATGTGTACTATCTACGTAACATTTCCAAGATCCGCAAGTTCCTGTCCTTTGATTCAGCGAAAACACTTACTCATGCTTTCATAAAGTCCAAGGTTGATTATTGTAATTCGGTTTTGTATGGTCAACCTAAATGTGTTCTACAGGATCTAAAACGTGTATTGAATTGTTCTGCAAGACTCATTCACTTAACCAGTAAATTTGATGTTATTCCACTACTCATAAATCTTCACTGGCCTCCTGTTAAACAAAGAATCATTTTCAAATTTGCTCTTTTTACATTTAAAAGCTCTTCATGATGCTGCTCCCAGTTACATCACTGATTTCACAAAGCCTTATATACCTGTTTCAAAAACGTTGACGGTCTGAATCTGACATCTGAGACGGAGAATTGGGAACTAGCTGCAAATTTGGATGTATACAAAGCCGAATGATATAGTTTGTTGTAAAATTCAACTGTAAGTTTTGGGTTTTGACTTAAAAAATGCGCTTTTACGTATTTTAGTAGGGGAATATAAAAGTAACAAATTACGTTCCGTGTCAGATTCAGATTGCCCAACGTCAACGTTTATTGAAATAGTACACTTAATTGCAAGAACGTTGTCATATGAAAAAAGAACATTTGTAATTTAGTGGGATAGGAATTAATTAAAAGACAAAAGAAGATCACTGAAGCTGAACTTTTTCTTTTGTCTTTTAATTTATTCCTTTCTCACTAAATTACTAATGTTCTTTTTCTTGTGACAATGTTCTTGCAATTAGGTGTAAACCTAGCAGGACACTTAGGTCATCTAGTCAAAATTTGCTTAATTTGTGTACCTAGATTTAATCTCGAAACGTATGGTGGTCAAACAGTCTTATTTCCTCTAGAAATAAGAACTTGTGCATCTGTCGACCTTTAAATCTAAACTAAAGACTTGGCTGTTTAGAGTATCTTTTAATAAGGATCTCGTTTGATTTTTACATTTTGTGAGTGCATTACTAGAACTATTATCACTATATTTCCCTTTTCTTCTAGAATCATTATATCCAACTTGCAATTTGCTACTGCATGAAGAGCACGTTGTGCAACATTAACATTACAAATATTATCGATCTACGAAAAATTCAATCCATCTGCTTATTTTTCTACTGTCATCAGGCACGTTTGACGACGAATGCATCAGATATAAAGTATTGAATAACAGAAACAGAGCCAGGACCTACGCTGGACAGGTACATCAATGCGATAGAAAGAGTGGTATATTTCCTGGTCAGTGGCATCGGTTCATGGGTCCTGCTGGGAATCAAATGGCTTCTTCTTGTGTCCCTGAAAACAGATGTGGTACAATAGCTTCAGGATGGTTAAATGGAGGTGCGAATATTAACGCTAGCTTAAAGGGAAAACATTGTCTAGAGCTATGGGTTGTCGTAGTGATATTGGCAGTAGCAGTAGCAGTAGCAGTAGCAGTAGCAGCAGCAGTAGCACTGAATAGCAGTAAGAGTAGCATTAGCATTAACAGTAATAGTAGCGTTAGCAGTAGCAGCAGCAGTAGCAGCAGTAGCAGCAGCAGTAGCACTGAATAGCAGTAAGAGTAGCATTAGCATTAACAGTAATAGTAGCGGTAGCAGAAGCCGTAGCAGTATAGCTACAGTATACAGGGGCGGATCCAGGAAGGGGATGCAGGGGGTGCGCAACCCCCCTGAGATGAGCGATTTACGATCAATTATGCCTTTATTATTATCTTTTTTTTGGTGCTCGAGTCCCGAACATAAATGGTGCACCCGTCCCTCAAAAAATTCCTGGATCCGCCCCTGGTATAGTATAAATTAAATTTGCCGTTTCGTCTCTCACGCGGCCAAAACTACTTTGTACCAAATAACTATTTTCAGTGCATCTAACTCCAGTAACATATTGCACACACAGAACACCCAACGATAAACGAAGGAATGGTCACACGAGAAGTCTGTTTTAGTTTCTTTGGTGATTGTTGTAAATGGTCAACTTCCATTCGAGTCAAGAACTGCTCAGGTTTCTACGTCTACGAGCTTAATAAACCGCCATCTTGTAAACTACGATATTGTGGTAATGGACAAGGTATGACCACACATTTTTGGAAGGGTTTTTAATGATAACATTTTTAGGTAGCTTGTTTGGGATGATACGAAGCATTGGTATGATCCTGCTGATGGAGGGAATATTGTCGAAATTGTTGATAAATTAAACTCGAACTTAGTCATGATGGTGAGGATGACCATGATGAACAATCCGACCATGATAATGATCGTTACTAAATAATGGCGATGATGATGATACATGAAGGCGATGCCGAATTATAATCGGCATATTGTAATGATGATGGCAGATGATTATAAGGAATAAGGAAAAAGGTGAAAATGATGAATGATGATGATGACAGGTGGATGATGATGGATAGTGATGATGATAATGAATGATAATGATGTTGGTGACGACGACAGTGATGGTGATGATAAATGACGATTAAGAACCACGACAATGATGCTGATAATGATAGTGGTGGTGGTGCTGATGATGACTATTATGTTGATGATTTTACTTTTGATGTTGACGATAGTGATGATGATGAATATTGAGGACGATGATGGTTGTCATAATTATAATGATGATGAAGAATCATGATTTTGATGGTGATGATTTTGGTGATGATGATGATGATGATGATGATACTATTGATGATAGCGATGAATAAGCATTAGAGCAAAAGTATTCAAAACATTCATTTGATGCTTTCATCTTACTAGTCATACTTACCCCAAGAGCACTAACACCAGCATCAGTAGCATTTCCGCTCATGTTTAGACTCTTTAGGTGCACGAAATCTCGAACCATGAAGGCTTTATGATCTGTTCAACTTAAAGCTGACTCATATAACAAACCGGAACTCTTTTATCAGAAATTTGAAGCTCATTCCTTAGAAAACCTTAAACATTTTCATACTTTTTGAACTCAATTTTATTAAAATGCCTTTAATTTGGAGTGGTTTTTATCCTAACGTTGGAGTTCCCTTTTCAAAAGTCTTCATGTTTTGGGTGTCGGCCGCACAGTAAAATTAGAATAATACGTACCACAAAAAAAAATAAATAAATAAAAAAAAAAATTTTTTTTAAATAAATAAATAAAAATAAATAAATAAAAATAAATAAATAAAAATAAATAAATAAAAATATATAGAGGATATTACACGGCGTTGCGAAGATATGAAGTTTATCTTCTCGTGTTGAAAAGAATATTTC
Source organism: Stichodactyla helianthus (assembly GCA_015163945.2). Lineage (NCBI taxonomy): Eukaryota > Metazoa > Cnidaria > Anthozoa > Actiniaria > Stichodactylidae > Stichodactyla > Stichodactyla helianthus. Next base: position 10,529 of record WUAP02150888.1, read on the forward strand.
ACTCGTTCGCCACTCGAAGATAAATTTCATATATTCAATACACCGTTTAATTTTCTTTTTATTATATAGACAAAGAAAATCTTTGATTTTTGAACGGTTTTTTGTCTCATTTCAAGACTTTTTTCGATCAACATTTTTCAACCTGCTTGTTTGGTAGCTTTGCAAAACTGAGTATACAAAGACGGAAATGACGTCATCGATATCTTCACTAGTGAAGATATGGAAGATATGTTACTGGGTTCCCGGATGTAGTTCCGTATCATGTTTACGAATGGCTTATTTTCCAGTATCTCACTCATGTCTATATAATAAATTTATATAGAATGAAGTATTAGAAGGACATCGAGCGAACCACTTGCTGGTAGAAATCTTTATTGCAAACGTTTCGGCCAACCGGCC